>PVKN010021388.1:0-15552 GCA_004027915.1 Capromys pilorides
ACCTTAAATGCCAGAACCTTGAGAAATGTAATCAAAATATACAGTGAACATTTAAATTTAAAGTTTAAAAATTTTACAGTAGAAGACACATTAAAATAAATCCCTCTGAAAATACTCTCCTGATTTTATTCCCCTCCCCCACAACTAAACACACTTATCAACTATTCTGGCCACTTTCTGAAGTACTTCTGGACATTCGCTTTTGTGAATGTCCTTTAATGGTTTTCTTGATGTAATGAATTGATTCAAAGCACTTTTTTTTTTTTTTTTTTTTTTTTTTGGAACCAGGGATTGAACTCAGATCCTTGAGCTTGCCAAGCAAGCACTTATTCTATGATTCAAAACACTTACGATGATTTCTGTCACTTAAAAATATTGCAGAAGGCTGGCCAAATAGCTTAGAGGATTAAAGCACCTGCAAGCAGGTTGAGGGGCCAGGGCTTGGGTTCTTCCAGCCTGCCATGCCAGCCCCCCCCCCCGGGGCATGCTGAAATGGCAATTGAGACTGGGTGGTGGCATGTGCCTATAATCCCATCACTACGAGTCCAATATAGTAGCGAGACCCTGAACACCCTGAAGACATTTTCCTAAAATACAAACAAAACAAAAATTATAATGTGCTCTCATTTACTGTGTTCCCTGGATCTGGCACCATGTGACTTCTGGCTCCTTTCCCAAGTCAAAATGACCACGAAAAGTAAATGTTTTGCAGCAATTGATAACATTAGGCACTACACATGACAATGCAAAAAAAAGAGGTGGGGGGCTTTCGGGTTAGCTCAATAGTTTAAGTGCCTGCATGAGTAATCCCAGTCAGGCACAGGGGATGTCAGTTCCCACCCTTAATGCAGCCTGAGCAAACTAAAAAAAAAAAAAAAAAACCTTCTCAAAAAATAAATAAATAAATAAGATGCTCCAGTTAAGGAGAGAGCTCAGAGGCACAAGTGCTTGCCTGGCAAGTGGCAAGGGCCCGAGTTCATATACAGTACCACATGCCATACTGGTCTTGGAACTGGATGTGGTGGCACAGGCCTGTAATCCCAGTGTTGGGGAGGCTGAGACAAGAGGATCACTACCAGTCCAAACTGCATGGCAGGACCATATACCAAAAAATTAAAAAAAATAATTTAATGTGTTTCGTACAGGGTCTCTGCTATGCAGCCCCCAGCTCATAGTGATCCTCCTGTTTTCAGCCTCCCCAGTGCTAGGATTATAGGCGTGTGTTGCCAAGCCTAGATTCAATGGCCAGCTCAGCACACCTGCGGGCGGGGCCGGCGCAGCATGTGGTATCCAGGATCAAACCCTGGTCCCTATGCTTCCCTAATAGGCGCTTACTGCTGAGCTAATTTTTTAAATAAATAATTAAATAAAGATGCTCAAGGAAATAGGACTCCTAGAACTGCTTCATGAAGTGGCAAGAATGACAGGATAAGTGTGTTTGAAGTATGGGAGGTGGGAGGTGGCAGTATTTTGAAGAGGGTTAATGGCAATGTGTTTTTTACTGTAATACTTTTTTTTTTGAGATGTGGTCTCCTTATGCAATTCAGGCTGGTCTTGAACTTAATGTGTGGCTCAGGCTGGTCTTGAACTCACAGCTTTCCTCCTGTCTCAGCCTTCCAAGTGATAGGATTGCAGGCATGTAGTACCATACCTGGACTGTGATACATTTAAAAAATTTGAACATTCACCATAATTTTGGATCCTACGTTTCCTATGAGGACGAGGAGCTAATAAGGGCCACTAAGAATCTTTGAGAAAGTATAATTTGTGTTTTAGAATAACTCCTGTGGCTTCATGGGAGAAATGGAGAATGAGGAGGAGAGGTGGGTGGTGGGAATACAAGGGGATGCCTGCTTCCTCCGGTGAGGACCAGGGCTCCCTTTCTATTAGCCTCAGCTGCTACCCCGAGTGCAATGGGGGCCAGTCAGTCACTGGGAACACACATCGCCTGCGCTCCAAAGGCCTCCCATGGAGGGGAAGGAGAGGGCAGCAGCCCCAGGCTGGCTCTCCCAGCTCATCTCTCCAGCCTCAGTTGCCAAGCACCTAGGCCTGTCCTACCCAGGGCAGGGGCAATGGGGAGTACTACCCCTCTGGCAGCTGGGGTCCAGGAACAGACTGGCCCTCACCCACCCAGACTCCGTGTGTCTAGGGTGCTCTCAGGCCCCAGGGGACCCCTTTGCTCAGCTTTCAAACTGCTGTCTGGGAGTCAGCTTGGTAGGAAAACCTCAACATCTGGACTCGGAGGCCTAGCAGGACTGGCTCTCCTGTTCCGCACTATCACCTTCTGGCTGTGTGAGCCCTCTCAGTTCAGCCCTCTCCTGTGTAGGCAAGCAGGTGGGCATGCCCACCACATGTGCTGCCAGCACAGGCAGGGGCCTGACAGATGTGGCGTGGCAGCCTGGTAACCATTTGTTTTCACCTGGTCCTCACGCTGCTAACCTCTGGGCTGCTGCCCTCACCTGCGAAGGGAAAACATAGCAGTACGCAGAGTGGGGAACTCTGAGTAGGTGTAGGCAAAGGGCTTAAAATAGTGCCTGGTACATAGGAAACCCACCAAAATACCTTCTTAATTTGTGTTTCTCTCAAGAATTCTTTTACGCTGCTTTGGAGCTCACCACTGGAGCCAGAACCCTTGTCACAGACCCTGGGCTCTAGATCCAAGCACTTCCCAGGCTCTGTGTAATTCAATAATTTTAGAGGCACATGCTGACAACTTTGGTTAAAATTTCGCTATGGATCTGACCCTGAACTACGTGCACTGACTATGCTTTTGATATAGATACACTGGCCAACGTCAGTTCCTGTCTCATGGATGGCCAAGCTTCTGTGAATGCTGCTCTGCTCTTTCTCTCAAAACTGATGCCAGTTGGAATCAAGCTGAAGCTTTTCGTGCCACAGGGGGCACGGGACACTGGGTCTCAGGGCAGCTCTCGGGCATTCCAACCCTGTTGCCTCCCACTGCCCGTGTCCAGAGGTCTGGTGTTCCATCACCCAAGCCCCTGTGTGTCTTGGGAAGAACCCAAGCATTACGGCCAACTATTCCCACATAATGACGCCCTCTCTGAACCTCAAAGGCCAAAATTCCTTTCGCTTTTCTTCAAGCCAGAGCTCTGGACACCATCTCTATGAGTTCCACTGCTCCTCAGCTTGAGCTGGTGTCCCTTCCTTGTCCCTTAGCACAAGGCACGGGACATGGACATGTGCCTACCAGCATCTCTCAGTCAGTTCTGCCACATCTATTTGGGGAACAAGATGTGGATTCATTCAGTGAATTACTCAGCTGAGCATCACACCTGGTGACAGCCATAAGCTACTGCGGGCTGGAGAAGGCCACTCACTTATTCAGTCAGCAAACGCAGATTGCTTCTCTGTGCCAGAGGAGGCTGCCGAGGGAAGCAAGCTGTAGTCGCTGCTGTTTCTCGACAAGCAGATATGTTACTGGATTTTCTTAGGTAGATGATATGAGCAAACTTCACTTCTCTGCACAAAGAGCCAAGAGAAAAATTATTTCTCCCTTTCCAACAATTCCATATGATGCTTCCAGGTCTGGCAAAAGCATTCCGCGTGTTTAGAACCACCGAGTAGTAGCTTTCCAAGATGTAGCATTTCAGTCAATCTGCAAACTACCTCGTGAAAAGGAAGGCATCGTATCCTTTCTACACACGAGGAAACTGAGGCCCACTGACTTAGCTGGGTCTCCAGCAGAATTAGCCCCTGCTCCCCCTAACATTAAAGCTTATACAGTGCCACACTGGTGCTTATGAACCCCTCTGTCCCTGCTTACTGTGATTTTTCCTCTTTTGAGATTCTAGCTCCTGGTGGAAAGGAACTCGTCTTTGCTGAGAACGGTGGCTCGTGCCTGTAATCCCAGCACTCAGGAGGTGAAGGCAGGAGGACTGTGGTGAGTTTGAGGCCAGCCTGGGTTACAGACTGAGTCTAGGCCAACCTGAACTGCGTGGTAAGGCCCTGTCTCAAAACAAAACAAAACAAAACAAAACAAAAAAAACAGGCAGCTTTGAGCTGTTATTTCCTGTCCACTAATTTTGAACTCCGGTAGCTTCATTGGTAGAGCATTAGGCTTTTAATTTGGAGGTCCAGGGTTCAAGTCTCTGTTTGGACACAAGTTGGAGGCCAGCTTGAGCAATATAACAAAAAATGGAAAGGGCAAGGAATGTATCACAGTAATAGAGCTCTTGTCTCATATATGCAAAGCCCTGGGTTCGATCCCCAGTACCAGGGGAAAAAAATCGGCATCTGCTTTCCCCAATGCTTTATTTTTTCTTTTACCAAGGTGTAGTACATGTTTATTTTTAACAATTCAAACATTACTGGAACGTTTAAAAAATAAAAGTCACAGGTATTGCCCTCCCCCCAAATAACAGCTGTTAACAATATGGGGACATATTCTTCCAGTCTCTTCCTATGCAAATATTAATAACACAAAAAACTATAATACTTGTTAGTATTCAAGCATGCCATACACCTTTTTCAAAAAAAAATGTAACACTATTTTGAGGACATCTTTCACTGCAGATTCTCAGAATCTGTCTCATTCTTTTGAACAGGTACCTGAAAACCAAGGCCGGGCTGTCTCAACAGCTCCTCTCCACTCCCCAAGGATGGTTATTTGAGCCACTGCTTATTTTCCCTTGGCCACAACGTTGCTAGAAGGATTCTTCACCCTCATCTCATGCATAGCATGAGCTGCTCACTTGAAGCACTTAATATAATTTCAACTAAGAATATCCCAGGGGCCAGGGAGATAGCTCAGTGGCATAAGTGCCTGTCTAGCAAATGCAAGGTCCCAAGTTTGATCCTCAGTAAAAAAAAAAAAAAAAAAAAAAAAATCTAGGCTCAACTAAGAATATCCACAAGTGGCAGTTTAACCTCACTTTTTCCTACTAAGTGCTCTCTCTCTCTCTCTCTCTCTCTCTCTCTCTCTCTCTCTCTCTCTTCCTTCTCTCTCCTCCTGATACAGAATCTCACTATATCATTCAGGCTGACCTTGAACTCACTACGCAGCCTAGGCTGGCCTCCAACTTGTGGCAACCCCCACCCCCAGCTTCCTGTGTGCTGAGGTTACAGACGTGCGCCACCACGAAAATCTTAGCTCTGCAATTTCTGAGGGAAACCAAAGGATCACATCTGTGTGTTCAGGAGAACATCTCAGACCTAGTCCAGGACCTAGCGTCTACTAAGAAGTAGATTACTGAATGGATCTAGCCATACTTGTGCACCTATCTGCAGAGTACAATCCTGAGGGAGAAATGTGACATCAAAGGATGGGCATTTAAGAGGTGTTTTTTGGAGCCTGCAAAGTTGCGCTCTGAAGACAGTGAGGCAACATGAGGGGAGGAGAGGGTTAATTTCCTCACGGTGTAAGAAAGACATTTTCCAGCGTCCTGTTCCTGAAGTCCTATACAGGGCGTGGTGGTCAACCTTCCTCTCCCCTTTCTCCAGGGCAAAAGGAGATGTGAACTGCACTGTGCCAGCTGGGCTGGGACCCCAGCGTGTGTGGCACCACCTGCTCCCTGCTGGGCCCCACCCTATCTCCAGCCCCTTGGCCTCCCAGCTGCCTGGCAACCAGTAGGTTGAAGGCTTTGAAGTCTCTGTCTGTCTTGACAGCTTGGTGTGACCACCTGTGCCCTTTCTTCAAAGGCAGAAGAAGAGCAACACCCAGTCTAGCTCTAGAAGCTGGTGAGTATCTCAGCTGTGAGGAGTTGAACTTGGCCCAGAGCCAGAGTTAGGTGAGCAAGGGCCCCCAGGTGCCCTCTGCTCCAATGTCAGGGCTCTCTTTTTGCCTAATAGGGCTCCATGAGGTTTCATATGGCTGTGTGCCTCAAGAGTTGAGTATTCTAGATGCATTGGCATCTGATGGCCAGCTCTGCATCTTCTACCCAATAGATGCAGGCCATAGGTGGAGGAGGAGGGTCAAGACCTATAGCTTGGCTAGAGACAGGAAGTGGCTGAATGCCCCCTCATTTAGCATATACTGTTTCTCTCATTCATTCAACAGATACAAGTGGAGGACCTGCCGCAGAATCAGCACTATTCAGGACTCAGCAATAGCACTGTGAACAGACCACATGAGATCTGTACCTAAACCTCTCCCAAACTTCATGTTTTAGATGGAAGAGGGAGATTAAAGCAATAGCAAATAAGTGCGTTAACTAACCCAGTAGAAGGTGCTTTGAATGGAATGAAATAGTCACTGGGATAAGGAGGTCTATGGAGAGCTCCTTTAGGTGGGATGGGTACGAGGCCCCTCCACAGAAACGGTAATGGGGGGTGGAAGAAGAAAGGGAGCCAGCCTGGCGATAAACTGTAACCAGAACATTCCAGGAGGAGGGCACAACAGGTGGAAAGGTTCTGATACAAGAATGGACCTGATGTAATAGACCTGAAGGATGTCCAGTCTGGAGCAGGTGGACAAGGGTCAGCTCAGGCAAGGCCGCGTAGGTTGTGTGGCTGCAGGGAAGAGGTACACTTTGAGTGCAATGGCAAATCACAGCCTGCTTTGCATGCAAGGTCTCATTAACCATCTACTCAGGTACTCACTTATTTGCCCAGTCCATCAGGTCAGTCTGCTGGCCAGTTGGCAGTCCTTTTCTCAGCACAAGTGCAGGCCCAGAGAGACAGGTGAGACACAGACTTGACCCTCCCAGGGTGCTAGCAGACAGAAAATGGTGTAAATCTCCCATTAAGTCTGTTTCTCTGGCTGGTGAGTTGGCTCAGCAGTCTAAAGCGCCTGCCTAGGAAAGTTTAGGCAAGCACAGGGACCGTGGCTAGCCCCACCCTCAGGACAGGCTGAGCCGGCCATAACACAAATAAATAAAGGAGGTTTTAGAAAAATAATCTAAAATAAAATGTATTTTAAAAATTTGTTTCTCTTATGTATTGGTCAGTGTTTTACTAGAGAAATAGATATAACGTAAGACATACAAATTACAAGATTGGCTTAATGTAGGACTAGGAGGATGCACATTGGAGACTGAACGTTTCAGCCCAAGGTCTGGATTTCACTGAAGTGTCCAGTGCAAATCTGTATCAGGAAGCCAGTGGTTCTGTGATGGAAGGCCATGATGGAAAGCTGAAGAACCAGAGGGGGAAGCTGAAGCGTGTGCACTAGAATCCAGGAGATGACATCCAAACTGGAGGCAAAGGCCCGAGCTCCTTGAAGAACAAGTAACCCCGACTTTCTCATTTCCCCTTTATACCATCCAGGCAGCGAGCTTCCCTAGGGCAGGTCCTCTACACCCTAGGGTGTAGAATTGCTGAGCCAACTTAGTTAAGCTTCTAAACTTCTCAAGTTGACACAATCCGCCATTACATCTTGTAAGCACTAACTGATACAATAGTGACTCCAAAGAAACAGCGACATAAAGATGATATTCTTTAGTGGCTCTAGTGGTTCCTGGAGTTAGCTTTCTAATTTGATGAGATCTACAGATACCACGGTATCCTTCTGATGCTCTGGAGACTACAGTACTGACTGTCCTTGCTGTGAACTGTTTAAAGTAACACACAATGGAGATCCATTTGATTATCCTAATTCACCACTTGTGAGACCTAAGGAATTTAGTCACTCCATGTATGATCCTTTTGAATGTTTGCTGGCAGAATGGGAAATATAATGAAACTAGCTGGCTGCTCTTAGCATCTCTGAACAAACTAGTAAAGGAAAACAATGAGCCCAAAACATCCATGGGAAATCTAAAGTATTCTAACTATGAGGACAAATTAATAAAGGAAAATAAGGAGCATAAAGATTCAAATTTCTAGCTCCAGAAACACATAAAGAATTTAAAAGTTTCTAAATGTGTCTTGAAAGAAAATCTCTTCTTCTTTAGCCACAGAACTGAGACTGGACAAACCCAAACACAAGCCCTCATAATTTCATTGGCTGAAATGCAGCACACAAGTAATGGTCAGCCTTAGAGGGAAAGTAAAGTTGGAGGTCTTGGTTGGAAAAGAATGGGATGTAAGCTGGGATAGAGGTGGTTGGGAGAATCCTGGTAAGGCAGAGGGTGCTGAACAGACCCACTCTCAGCACCCACTTCTTGCTCTAGACCTATAACCAGGCTCAAATTGTAGAATATTCCTAAGAGTGAGATACATAGTACAACCTATGAGGAGTCCTCTATTCTTCTGAAGAACTTTTTGAGCTTTGTAATTCTTGTGTGTGTGTGTGTGTGTGTGTGTGTGTGTGTATGTGTACAGGGTCTCACTGTGCAGCTCAGACTTGTAGTGATCCTCCTGTTTTCAGCCTCCTCAATATGAGATTACAGGCATGTGCCACCATGCTTGGACTCAGTGGCCAGCTCAGCACACCTGGGGGTGAGGCCAGTGCTTCATGTGGTGCTGGGGATTGAACCCCAGTTCATGAGCTTGCCTAAGCAAGCCCTTAGTCTGCTGAGCTATCTCACCAGCCCCTAATCCTTATAAGCAGGGGTCTGATGACCAAGTGTGGGAATAAATTTTATAGGTTTGGGAAACTGGTGGCAAAAACATACACCTGAATCAAGCTGAGTTTGTCAATATGAGCCCACTAAGCACAGATTCTGAAATTAATGTTGCAGCTTGTGGAGTTTAAAAAATGTTAATAGTTTGTTTGGCTGGTTGGCAGAAGTATGGATCAAGAGATGGCACACTGAGAATGAGGTAAAGATGCCTGATAGTCCATAGTTTACTGTTGATGAGGGATTCAGAGGCAGAGGGCAATGAGAATCCTAGCACGGATTTGTGTGTTAAACATAATCTGCCTTACTTGGATGATCTAGAAAATACATCCTTCACTAACACCTAGAGAAACAGATTGATGAGGGGGGGACTGGTAGCCCTGAAGAGCCCTATCATTGTTCTTCTCTGTATGCCAGATCTTACAGTAGAGACCATGGTTACTCAATAGGGAAACTTCAGGACAATAAATTTGATTTGTGCGGCAGGGATCAAGTGGTGGCACCAAGGGCAAGATGTGTCTACTTATGTAATGGACAGCAGAAGCCAAACAATGAGCAGAATGGCTGGTACCTGCAGACCTATGGTGTTAGGGGAACAAAACTGAACTAGATGACAAAATGTTTACTAAATTTATATGATCCAAAAAAATTAAGGGCCACCTACTTCATTTGTTTCTTTATTTATTCATTTTGTGGCTGGCTCAGCCTGCCCTGGTGGTGGCGCTGGCGCAGCATGTGGTGCCGGGGATCGAACTGCAGTCTCCGCAGTTGCCTGAGCCCTCCTAAGCAGGCGCTTTAGACCACTGAACCATCTCGCCGGCCCCACCTACTTCAAATCATAGTAAAAGGGAACTGCAGCCCTTCAGTCAGTTCCCAGATTTGAATCCATTTACAGATCCAGAACCTCCTGAACGAAGGGGAGGCTGGCCCCCTTGAGGAAGGCGCTGTTCTACCACCAAAAGTTCATACAGACAATCTTTCTCCCATTCTTCCCCAAAGTGACCTAAGGCCTTCCTACCAGAATAACTATGCACTCAGATAAAGGAGGTGAGCAGACATGGACACTGGTTCTGGACTAACAATGATTCCAGGGGATCCAAAAAATACCACTGTAGCTCTCCAGGAAGAGGAGAGGCGTGTGGATTTCAGCAGATCAATGGAGTTTTTGCAAAGGTCTAACTCTCAGTGGGTCCAGTAAGACCTCAGACCCATCCTGTAGTCATGTCCCCTGTTCCGGAATACATAATTGGGATAGATATATTTAGTATTTGGCAGAATACTCATGTTGGTTCCTTAACCTATAGTATGAGGGATATTGTGGTTGGAAAGGCCAAATAGAAGCCATTAAAGTTGCCTTTACCTGGTAAAATAGTAAACCAAAACCAACATTGTATCTCTGCAGAGATTTCAGAAGTTAGTGCCACCATCAAGGACTTCAAGGATACAAAAGTGGTGGCTCCTACTACACCTTCATTTAATTCTCCCATGGCCCATGCAGAAGATGGATGGGAAATGACAGTGGATTACCATGAACTAAATCAAGCAGTGACTCTGCAGCTGCTGGACTAGACATGGTTTCCTTGCTTGAGCAGATTAATACATCACCTGGTATTTGGTATACAGCTATTGACTTAGCAAATGTCTTCTTGTCCATAGCCCATCAAAAACAACTTGCTTTTAGCTAGCAAGGCCAGGAATACACTTTCATGATCCTACCTCAGGCCTATATTAACTTTCCAGCTCTGTGTCACAGCTTTAATCACAGGGATGTCAATCACCTTTCCCTCCCATAAGGCATCACCTTGGTCTGTGGTATTCACAGTTTTATACCGATTGAGCCAAGTGACCAGTAGGTAACAACGCTTCTGGATTTGTTAGTAAGGTGTTTGAGAGTTTGAGCACGGGAAATAAATTCAACTAAAATTCAAGGTCTTCAAATTCAGTGAAATTTCTAGGAGTAAAACAGTATGCAGAATAAAGAGATAGTCCTTGTAAGGTAAAAGGAAAGTTGTTTTATCTGATTTCCCATGCGAGACCCCACCCCCAGGAAGATTCCTGGTGGCCCTACTTGAATTTTAGATGTAACACATTTATGACTCAGCTGTTTTAGTCTGGTACATTTACCAGACTAACTAACTTGGAAAGCTGCTAGTTTTGAATAGGGGCCAGAATAAGAGAAGGATCTGCAGCAGCTCTAGGCTTCGATGAATGCTGCTGTGCGACTGGGGCCACATAATCCAGCAGACCAATGGTACTTGAAGTAGCAGTGGCAGATAGGTTTGCTGTTTGGAGTCTCTGGTAGGACCCCATGGGTGAATTGCAGCAAAGGCCTTCAGAATTTTGGAGCAAGGCTCTGCTATCATCAGCAGATAACTCTTCTCTCTTTGAAAAACAGCTCTTGGCCTGGTATTGAGCTTTGGTGGAAACTAAACACTTACACTTAACAATGGGACACCATTTTCCCATATGACCTGAGTTGTCCACCGTAAAATGGATATTATCTGATCCACTGAGTCATAGAGTTGGATGTGTACAGCAACAGCCAATTATTATTTTTTTAATTTTATTTATTTATTTATTTATTTGCTTGTTGTGTTTGTTTGTTTCTTTATTTATTCATTTTGTGGCTGGCTCAGCCTGCCCTGGCGGTGGCGCTGGCACAGCATGTGGTGCCGGGGATCGAACTGCAGTCCCCGCAGTTGCCTGAGCCCTCCTAAGCAGGCGCTTTAGACCACTGAACCATCTCGCCGGCCCCCAACAGCCAATTATTAAATTGGAGTGGTACATACATGATCAAGCTAGAGCCAGAGAGCACAAGTAAGCTACATGAAGAAGATGCCCAGATGCCCATAGCTCCTACTCCTGCTATATTGCCTTCTGTCTCCCAGCATGCACCTCATAGAGTGTACCATATGATCAGCTGTCAGAAGAAGAGAAGACTAGGCCCTTGTTTGCAGATGGCTCTGCTCTTCATGCAGGCACCACCTGCAAGGGGACAGCTGTAGCATTACAGCCCCTTTCTAGGACATCCCTGAAGGACAATGGTGAAGGGAAATCTTCATCATTGGGCAGAGCTTCTGCCAGTGCATCTGATAGTGCATTTTTCCTGGAAGGAAAAATGGCCAGATGTGTGGCTATATACTGATCATAGAGTATAGTCAGTGATCTGGTGAGGTGGTGAAGAACTCAGAAGAAACATTATTGGAAAAGATATTTGAGGAGGAGAAGGAGGTATGTGGATAGATCTCTCCATATGGGCAAAGGATGTAAAAATATTTATACCCCATGAAGATGCTCACCAAAAAAAGTGATATCAGGGGAAGAGGACTTTAGCAATCAAGTGGATATGATGGGCTATTCTGTAGATAGCAGTCAACTTCTTTCTTCAGCCACCCCTATTATTGCTCAATGGGCTCAAAAATTATGCATTGGCTCAACCACATACTGGCTATAGCCACTGCTGGATGCCCAGTATGCCAGCAGCAGAGACCAACACTGTGTCCCAACATGGTACCATTCCCTGTGGTGATCAGCCTACCACGTGGTGTCAGGCTGGTTATGCTGGATGACCTCCATCAAAGAAGAGACTGCACTTTGTCCTCATTGCCAGAGGCATTTATTCTCCTTATGGATTTGCTTTCCTTGCACTTAATGATTCTGCCAAAGCTACTATCCATGGACTTAGAGGATGCCTTTATCCACTGTTGTGGAATTCCGCCCAGCATTGCAGTTGATCAAAGCGAGGGAATGAGCTTGTGCTCATGGAATTCATTAGTCTTCCTGTGTTCCTTGTCTGGAGCAGCTGGATTGATAGGAAGGTAGAATGGTCTTTTAAAGACACAGGTACAGCACCAGCTAGGGGCCAATAGCTTGCAGGGCTGAGGTAAGGTTCATTAGAAGTCTGTATATGCTTTGAATCAGCATCCACTACGTGGTACTGTGTCTCTCATAGCCAGGATTTGTGGATCCAGGAATCAAGGGATGAAAGTGGGACTGGTATCACTCACCACCATTACCCCTAGTGATCCACTAGCAAAAGTTTTGTTTCCTGTTCCTGTGACCTTATGTTTTGCTGGCTTAGAAGTCTTAGTTCCAGAAGAGGGTGGGGTTTGTACCAGGAAACATAACAATGATATCATTGGACTGGAAGCTAAGACTTCCCCTGATCATTTTGGATTCTTCATACCTCTGAGAAAACACGCTGAAAAGGAGTTGCAGTGTTGGCAGGGGTGATTAATCCAGACTATCAAGGGAAAATCAGACTATTACTTCACAGTGGAGGAAAGACCAAAGATACTTGGGGCTCAGGATCCGTTAAGGCGCCTCCTAGTGTTACCTTGCCCTGTTATTAAGGAGATAGGAAACTAAAACAATCCAATCAGGATAACAGATGGTCCAGAACCTTCAGATTAAAGATATGGGTCACCCCACCAGGGAAAGAACCAAGACCTGCTAAAGTGCTTGATGAAAAGCAAGGGAATACAGAATGAGTAGTAGAAGAAGGTAGTTTTAAATCCCAGCTATGAGCCTATGACCAGCTACAGAAATGTGGACTGTAATTGTAATAGTCTCCTAATATGCTTCCTATGTAGTATGTTGTGTGTATTTTTTTTTTTTTTTTGAGACAGGGTCTCACTATGTAGCTCAGACTGGCCTTGAACTCACTATATAGCCTAGGCTGGCCTCCAATTTATGGTAATCCTCCTGCCTCGGCTTCCCAAGTGTTGGGATTATAGGGCTGGGGAGAGAGCTCAGTAGAATAAGTGCTTGCCTGGCAAGCATAAGGGCCTGAGTTCAATCCCCAGTTCTGCAAACAAACAAACAAACAAGCAATCCAAGTGTTGGGATTATAGGTCACACCCAGCTTGGCTTTATGTAATATGTTGATAGACTTAATTCTTAAATGTTGTTAAACCTATGTTAGAATGTTCATGTTATGAAATGTTACAAGTAAGCATCATTCAAAGAAAACTTCTCTAGGAGGGAATTAGAGCATTTCTGTTTGTATGCAGGGTAGTTGTAATATAGTAAATATAATTATAAACTTGTCTTGTATTTGTTTAGGGAAATGCATCTGACTATCAAGTCAACAGGGGGTGGATTGTGATAGTTAACTAATTGCAACAACTTGCATAAGAAATAATTTAGATCAGCATAGTTCTAGGTGTGGCGGAAGGGATTTACTGAAGACAGTGTACTCACCCTGGGTGAGACAGACAGCAACCAATAGGCTTCAGCCTGAATGGAATAAAAAGGAAACAAAGGGCCGGCCAAATAGCTGAGTGGATTAAAGACCCTGCAAACAGATACAGGGGCCAGGGGTTCAATCTCCTGGGCCTGCCATGCAGGCCCCACCCCCAGGGTGCACTGAGATGGCCATTAAGACTGGGCATGGTGGTGCTATGAACAGGCGGATCACTACAAGTCTGATTTAGTAATGAGGCCTTAAGCACCCTGTAGACCATAAAATACAAAAATAAATAAATAAATAAATTTTAAAAATGAAAAAGAAACAAAGGAAAACTCACCTGTTTCTTGGGAGGAGCTGCCGCCTTCACTTCACGTGGGTGGTTGTCTCCTGGTTTTCAGCGCAGACTCTTCAGACTTCTAGCAGAGATCCTTCAGTCCTACATCACAGACCCTTTGGTCTCCTCATACACAGTCGTATGGAGTATTGCAGTGAGCTGCAGGCCTCCGACTGGGCTGTCCTATCTCCCGAGCAGAGACAGCCCTTTTGCACTTTTCCATGCCTGACCATGCATGGCCATTGTAAGCCAATCTTGTAAATTATATATTTGTATATCTTGCATTAAACCTGTTTCTCTAGTAAGCACTGATATATATGTTAGGTAAAGACAGAAGGGAAGGAGCAAGAGAAGAAGATGGAAGGACAGAGACTTGCCAGCTGCTGAAGGAAGGGCATTTGAAGCGGAGCAGAAGGAGTGCCAAATGCAGGGGTTGGGGAGATAGCTCAGTGGTCTAAGTGCCTGCCCGGCAAGTGCAAGGACCTGGGTTGTTTTTTTTTTTTAAATTTTTTTAATTTATTTATTTGTTTGTTTGCTTGTTGTGTTTGTTTCTTTATTTATTCATTTTGTGGCTGGCTCAGCCTGCCCTGGTGGTGGCACTGGCGCAGCATGTGGTGCCGGGGATCGAACTGCAGTCCCCGCAGTTGCCTGAGCCCTCCTAAGCAGGCGCTTTAGACCACTGAACCATCTCGCCGGCCCAAGGACCTGTGTTTAATCCCTGGTACTGCATGCCATGCTGGCCCTGGAAATGTCACCTGCTTATATGTCACCAGTCAAGGCAAGTCTCATGGGTAGGCCATACCAGCCTCCAAAACAGGTGTGGTGGTGCATGTCTGTAATCTCAACACTAAAAGAGGCTGAGACAGGAGGATCACTATGAGTCTGAGCTGCGTAGTGAGACCTTACAGCAAATAAATAAATAAATAAATAAATAATTTTTTTTAAAAATGCAGAGCTTGGGCCACAGGAGAAGCCTGAAGAAGGCTGGCAGCCCATTTGGAGTCATAGGAGACCTCCCAGAGGGGACAAGTGAGTAGAACATGTTTCACTTCCTGTTTTTGGAACTCTTCCTTTTTTTTTTCTTCTCTCTAGAATTTATTTATGTATTTATTTATTTATTTATTTTAGTTTTTATTTTAAAGAGTAAAAATAGCAGAAACAAAGATAGGAAAACAGTAACAAGCAAGAGTACATGTAGTACAGGATTTTCAAAACAAGAAAAAATTAACAATGGTTGTATTACATATTTTCATCATCAAATCTGTTTAGATTAATAGGTATAGATATGTAAGATTATTCAAAAAATTTAACATTAACACTTGCAATAAACTTTAGTTTTTTTTAACTCTTCCAAATGCGTTTTGTATTTAAGTCACTCTTTTAAAATAATAATAATAATAATAATAATAATAATAATAATAAAATTTATAGGGGTCGAGGATGCAGAAAATGCAAGGTCCTGAGATTGATTCCTGGTACCACCCAATATTTATTTATTTATTTATTTTCTTCTTTTGAGTCCTTATACTTGGGAGGCTATACAATATTGGCATATGTAGGTCTGGTTT
>PVKN010021389.1:0-15575 GCA_004027915.1 Capromys pilorides
CAGGACAGGGACCCAAGGAAGACAGCGGGATGGTGGCAGCGGAACCTATAGCAGAGGCATCTTTCTTTAGACAGGCTCTAAGCTAGAAATGCTGACCTTGGAAGAACAGTCATTCGTAACAGACGCTTACCATACTTGCCTGTGGCAGGCAGTGTGCTTGGTGCTGGGGCTGCACTGTGAGTCAGGGCCAGTCTGCCCTCTTCATTATTCATAAAAATGTACTGATGTACATTTGCGTCCACCTTCTCAGTAGGTAGGTGCTGAGTTAGTGCCTGTCGTGTCGGTTGGCTCCTAGGCACTGTGGATATCATACTACATCGGAAGGGACTTTTTCCTTCTGGAATTTTCAATCTAGAGAGAGTTCACAAGTGCTCAGGGGGCACCATCGCTGCCCTGGTTAGGAGCCTTTCTTTGTATGTTGAGCCCGTATTTATGGTAAGTACTGTTGGGGAAGCCATCGAAGGGCCAAGGGAATTAGATAAGCCACACAAACATGTGCACATGGCATGCTTCCTGAGCCATCTGTGCGGCAGTTAGGGCTACCTGCAGTGAGCGTCATGCTCTTGTTACGCCGTAAGATGCTGTTGATTGCTTCATTGATCGGTATGTTATTGATTGCTGTATTGTGCTGATCTGTTTTTGGTTTGTAATGTCCTTTGGGTCTGTCTGGGCAGCATTAGCTGTCTTCGACTTCTGAAGTCTTAGAAACCCGTGTGATCTGCTTTCTGCCGTGTCTGCTATAGTGCCCAGCACTGAGGCTGCTAACTATGTTTGCTGGTGTTGCTGAAGGATGATTACTGACAGCACTGAGTTTGTAAACCAAGTCTCTGGCCATGGCATTTTCAAAGCTCACCCTGCAAGCTCATAATAAAACAGAAGGACATTTAGGACTAAGTTCAGGGAGGTCTTGGGACATTAGAAATTGATTTTATTTTTCTCACTGAAATACATCTCCAACCCCTGGTTGGTTGGTTAGTTGTCTTATTTTTATGGGGTTTTTTGAGACAGAGTCTTGCTAAGTCACTAAATTTCACAAGCAGGGCTCACTCCTGAGATCCTACTGCCTCAGCCTCCCAGAGTGTTAGACTAACAGGCAAGTGTCACCACAACCAGCACAAATCAATTTTTTTTATTAAAATAAGTCTTCAGTGAGATAATGATAGCAGCATTATTCCAACATGAGGACCCTTCTTCTACCTTAAATTTAGCATTAAATTAATCCCCCAAAGAGTAAATATGGATGAAACAAAAAATGCAAATTAGTTGAATAATAAACACTAATTTTTGCATTTGGAAGTGCCACAGGGTCCCCTCCCCACCCCCTTGATGCATGCAAGTGGCGCTGGACAGAGATGGACAGGTACATTTGTACCTGACACAGCTGGTGTCACTCTGGACTTGAAGCAGTCGCCATGTAGGGATGCAAATGGAAGTGAAATAAGACACTAGCAATGATGTGAGCCCAAAAATGTGACCTAGTGAGCATTGCCTTTGTAGAGGCACGTTGGCAACATGGGAAATGGACCTCAAAATAGTTTTACTATATTGTCTCAGTAATTCACGTTGCAGTCATCCATCAATGGGAAACAGTATCAGGTGCTGATAAATGTCTCTTCATATAGCTGTGCAGAACAGCAGGGACCAATGGCATGACAAGTTAGTTCATGATTTTAGAATATTGTGCACTCATTAACAATCATGTTTTGGACAAACTGAGGGATATAACTAAAAAGCAAGCTTAAAGGGTTTTTTTTTCACTGAACATTTCCATTTTTTTCTTATCCATAAAAATAAACTACAAAGAAATGCAGGAAAATAAGAAGAAAGGATTGTGAGGAGGATGTTTTTATCTTTCTTTATGGTGTCATTTCTTTTAGCATCGTCCAGGATTATTTTTGTCCACACGGGCCTAAGGCGTGCTGGTCATTTCTGTACCTAGCACTTCATACTTAAATTGATTGTGTCAAGTGTAAATCTGGGTGTGTGTTTTCCATCGTTCCTCTCCTTTTCTCCCAATAAAACCCCTTTTGCCTTCCCAGCATGCTTGGGATGCAGGCACCAGCCTGGATCTCATGCATCCTGCATCCTGCTCACCTGTATAGACGTGTTCTGCGCACACTCACCTCTACAGTGTTCGCTAAGTTGCAGCCCGTCCCATGCCTCATGCAGAGCGCGTTCGCCTTCATCTTCCTTCCAGCTGGAGCGCTTTGCTCCATTCTGAGCCCTTCCTCAGTTCTACCTCCCAACCCCTAGCAAGGTAAATTCAGAATAATTTCTTTCATCCTTTAGGCCCCAGCCCAGGTCTCTAATTCACACCTGCCTTCTCCGGAGATCAGCCAGCACTGCGATGGGTTTCCACTGTGCTCTCAACTTCCTGCTCCTCCTGGGTTCCTGGTCTTTCTTCACTGCCCAACTGCAAGCTTTAATAAGCTAGAACTGTGTCACTCAACCACCACTGTGTTTCTCCCAAATAGGGTTCCACTCACCAGATTTTGAAAGTCATTAGAAAATGAAGAGTGGGTTAGCCTCTTCTTTGTGAACTGAATCTTCTGTTCCCAGAGTAAACACAGGTTGAACACACCCAATCTGAAAACCTGGAATGCTCCAAAATCTGAAAAAGAATTTCTGAGCACCTCCGTGGTACTACAAGTAGAAGTTCTACGCTGGAAAGCTCAAGTCACAGCCAAAATATAGGCATGCTATGTATATTATATAAAGTCACCTTTCGGCTTATGCATAATGTATAGGTGGAGCATAAATGAATTTTGGCTTTGAACTTGGGTCCCTTCCCCCAAGATAACTCATCATGTTTATATCCGTGTATTCCTAAGTCTAGAGCACTCCTGGTCCTAGATATTTCAAATAAAGGTAACTCCCATTGTAGCAGGAAGTGCACACAGTTCAGAGCCCTACTCCAGACTCAGGTGGCAGAGGCTCAGTTTCCCCCTTTCTAACAGGGATCACAATGCCTGTCTTATGCCAGGGTCATGAGATCTTGTAAGCTGGAGCTTTGTAGGGTGTCTGGCTCATGGCAGATATCAGACAGTGTTGTTGCCACCCCTAGCATCGCGATGTACTTCGCACTGCTGGGCCTGGCTCACACCTGTGCTCAGCGTGGCTTTGTCTATTGTGGCCTTGTCTGTCGTAAGTCATGTAAAGAGAGGTTTCCCCAGAAGAAACTTCTTTCCAGAAAGTGAGGTCTGCTGTGCTCATCTTCAGTTCCTGGAAGACAGTGGCTTTTCTTAACCAGCTTGGATTCCTAGGGCCCAGCACAGTGCTGGATGCTTGATGTACATATGCTGAATGGAACCTGAACCAGACAAATTCTCTGGCAAGCTCTGTGTTCACATAGCTACCTTATCCTCTTTGAGGGCCAATACTCCTGGACTCCGTGTCTGATTGGAAGGACAGAATGCTGACTGCCCTGCTGGACCAGACAGAGCTTATTTGTCCTTTATAAAAAACCACTCATCTTGCAAACACCTTTCAACCAGCCTAGCTGTTGTGTTCAGTGGACTTAAGGGAAAAGTCTTTTTAAAAGACACAGCACAAAAGCCAAGTTTAGCCTTTATGTTTGGGGCCTTTTACATGAGTGATTTCGGGATAAAGGGCCTCAGGGGGCCCAATCCATTTTTCTCTATACAGCTGATTGTTCCAGCCAGCCAGCCCTTGGGCTGTCCCATATTGTGGCCTCTCCATGTTCACTGTCAGGCTCTCACTGGTGGTTATTTTATCTCTCAAACAACCAAAGCCAGATTGATGTGATAAGAAGATGTGACTGTGACTTTGTCCCTCTTCTAGCAAAGTCTTATATAGTCCAGAGCAGGCTCAGGTTCTTCATGAAATTTTCCTATAGGTTTGGACTTCAATAAAACATGAAAATTGGGCTTGCTGACTTCTCTATTGAGTGTGCACTAGTGTGTCTGCGTGTTTTAATACGGGATTAACTGGATAAGACCTCCCGTGTAACTCAGCCATCACCATTTAGGAGTGATTAGAACGGGAGAAAAGAAGGAGGGAATACATAGCAAAGATAATTGTCCTACTAATCTCTGTTCATTGAAAGGAACAGTTAGATCTTATGTTGTTTGATCACTCTCACATGCCTATGTCTGGTAATCTGAGCAACTGCTTTGAAGATAATATGCAATATAATAACCATTGTTAATTTTCTATCTTGTTTTGAAATTCTATATAGTTTTTATTATCTTTGAAATTAAAAAATTCCACATTATATAATAAAAATATTTTAAAAAGCTAAAAATAGGGAGCTGGGGAGATAGCTCTGTGGCACAAGTTCCTGCCTGGCAAGTGTAAGGTCATGAGTTTGAACCCCAGTCCTGCCAAAAAAACAAACAGCTTTTAAAAAGCTAAAAATAAGGTGATTGGATGCTTTAAAGCTTGTAGTCTTCCTGTCTCTTAGGGGACCCGGCTAGCAGATATCTGGTAAATAGTGAGCGTACAGGCTGTTCCCCAAAGCTCAGTCCTGAACTTGTTCTGAAAAACCTTCAGATCCCATTGACTTTCCCTGGGATGTACCCATGTCTGATCTGAAACCGTAGTTGACAGTAATCACTTATATCAGTAAAGGAATAGATTGCTCAAACAAGAAGTAGGTGCTAAAAGTTGCTACATGCTGAGACCCACTTGTTACTTTAAAAACTGAGACAGCAATATTTCTAGGACTGAAATGACATTGTTCAAGCAATGCCACCCTTTGCCTGCCTGCTGTTTTCTTCCACCGGGAAAATATATATAAGATAACATAGAAAAATGCCCCCAGAGGTGTTAAGATAATCAGTGAAATAACCTTCAGTGCTCACTGTGATACCTGGGCTAGCTTGGATAATTATCTCTAGGATTTTTTGTTACTGGGAATCAAACTCAGGACCTTGTACTAGCCAGGTAGCTACTGTGCCTCTGAGCTACATCCATAGCTAAGATTAGTCATTTCTGTGATTTTCCAGATAGTCAAGCTTTTATTAAAAAATGGTTGGCATGGCTGCTTCATAACGGTCCATTCAGTGCATCGTAAGCATCCTTCTTCACTGATAAAGAGCATAAAGAGAATGCCTGAGTAGTGACCAGTCATTACCTGCATTTACCCAGTGTGCTCTATCATTAAATGACTATAGAGTAAAGTGTGTAGGAAATATATTTATGCGACATCAAATAAATGACATGGCTCTTTAAAAAGATTTCAGCCATAATCCTTTTTAGCCATCTGTGGCATTTCAGGTGTTCAGATCAGTAGCCTGCTTAAATTTCTTGCATTTACCAAAAACAAAATGGTTTAGTCTGTCTGGGATGAAGTTCAGTGATACAGTGCTTGCTTTGTGTGCAGGAGGCTCTGGGTTCAACCCCAGCATTGCAAAAATAAGGTGTGTGTGTGTGTGTGTGTGTGTGTGTGTGTGTGCACATACATGCATATGGGGCATTGATCAGAAGTAACTTACGTCATTCTGGAAGAAGCTTTCCTATAAATATGTGCTGAGTGAATGAGCCAGTCTGTCTGGTTAGATCACCAGAGTTGGTTAATAATATAATCATTACCTCTTGTGGTTTAAATAAATGTATTTCTTTTTTTTTTTAAGTTTGCAGTTTTCTTTACCACTTGGAATGTCAGCCATTTGGAAGAATCAACATGTTGGGTTTATATTCAAGTCATGTATAATATTCACCCAGACTCCTTCTGTGTCTCAACACCTTTATAAGCATAACAGTTATTATTTATAAGCAGCAACAACATGTATGAATATCTTAATCAGAAAAAGTTTTTTGAAAGTACATTGACTCAGTTAAAAAAAAAAAAAAAAAAAAAGGAGGGCAACGTAGTCACTAAAAGCCCAAACAAGAGGTGCCCCTGGGACTTTTGTGGACAGTGTGGCTTCCACAAGCATAGAAATTCCTGAGGCTGCCCCTGCCGCCATGAATGCTACCTCCCCATCCCTGGGGAGTTGGCCACTGTCTGAGATGCAAAGCCTCCAATTAACTGAGCCCAGGTTATATTCCAGGAAATCGAGAGAGCTCCGCCAGTGCTGGGATTCCCCCAAACAGGTGTGTGGATCAAGCAGATAAAAATACAGGCTTCCAGTGCTGTTTTGTAATTTATCGTATCGCAGCATTGCTTCTTGTTCCTGTGTCCCATGGCAGCTTTCTTCGTGGCAGAGTTAAGTAGTTCCACACTTAGGTTTCGCCAGGCTGGCACACTGAAGGTGAAGGGATTATTGTCTCTCCCCATTTTCAGTTACATAGAAGAGGTGTTAGGATATTATGCAAATCTCAAAGAGCTTTAGTTTCCAAATTCTCCTAGCATGCTAGGAAGCTTGCCTACACGATGAAGTAGTGGCAAAGTCCTATCTCAAGGGAGAGATGAACCTGTCTTTTTAACATGTACAGTGTCCAATCCTTTGGAAATGTTTTTAATTCCAAATCTAAAAGAAATTTAAAACGTGCTTTCCTGATTTCTGATGTTAATCTCGAGCTGCGAAGGACTTGAGCGATGATATATTTTAACTTGTCACCCAAGTTGTGGATCCCTCTGCGGCATCCCAGGTATAGCAGACCATTCAACAGAGGGGCATGTTGCTTACTGCCCCTTCTTTTCCCCATCCTGCACTTGAAAGATTTTTCTTAAACTGAGCTGAAATTCGCCCTGGTGACATTTTATTCTTTGGTTCCAGTTTTGCTGCATGGAGTCAAAATAGGACATACTCTCTCCCCATGAATTGAAGAGCCAGACAGAAATTTAGAATCAGACATGGATGTGGTTCTCAAATTGCCATTACCCCAAATGGCACTGTTACTTCCTCTAGCAGTGTTTTTCTCCTAATGGGTGAGAACTAAGTATTGAGTGAGTAAGTGGTTATTCTATTAATGCAACATAAAGTTGTGTTAGCATCTGAGTATCTATGTTATACTCATATTGATTGTTTTTGCTTGGGTGATGGCCAAAATCAAAGTTCTCCTTCCTTATTCTTTTATAGGTTTTTTTTCTAAATTCTTAATTTAGATAGATGCCCTTATTGTTAGCACTGTTGGATTTTGTTTATGACTGAGGTAATTCTGGTCTTGTGGGTGTTATCCCTTTATTTCTTCATGTCATTTAGATTAGCTGAGTATTCCTCTTATAGCTGTATGTAAATTATCTGGAAGAAAAAAAGATTGGATAGGACAGGATCAGTGAAAGAGCCATGTGGCATACCAGCAGAGACTGCTTTCCAGATAGGTGTAGACTGATCTTTGTAATTAAGAAGTATATTGTGGTTACGTAATGTTTTATGACATATAAATCTCTTCTGATGTGCCATATGGCATATATGACACATTGTCTGTTTAGCAAGTATGTACAGTGATTCTACATTACAATTTAATCTGTAAGAAAATGTCAAGATAGACTGTCATATTATTTGCTGAAATAAGGATATACTGCTTGACTCTTCTGAAAAGTCTGTACGAAGTACCCTCTTTTGCTTTGCCAGTTGGCTCAAAATTTTGTGGTTAGGTATGTGGAGGGATCTCCTTGGTCAGTGGTTATAAGCGGAGCTTCATCAACCTACCCACACTCAGTGTTTGCAATAGAAAAGGTGACTTTTACTTTTATATAATAGAGTTATTTAACTTGGCAGCCAGCTAAAACACTGAGTATTTACTAGTAGAATATGTGTTTTACTAGCCCTTTTTTTTTTTGAAACAGGGTTTTGCTGTGCATTTGAGGCTGGCCTTGAACTCATAACAGCAATCCTTCTGCTTCAGCCTCTTAAGTACTGACATTACAGGTCTGCACCACCATGCCTGGCACATTTTATTCTTTTATTCATGATAGTTGATGTGCATTTTTGTGCATTGTCTCCCACTGAACACATAAGGGGCTCGTACATTTTACTACTCATTTTAAAATTGACTTTGTACTAATACCATGGATAGGGCTTTGGAGATCACTGAGAAGCACTAGAATCAATACACCAATAGAGGTACAAGGAGACAAGTTCACCTGTGTGGGTGCTTTCTCCATATATGCAGGGTGCACCCCCCAAAAAAAATTATATGTCCTTTAGCAGTTCTCTGTTCTAATAAATCTCTGGGTGCTAATGGCCACCACTTTGAGCCCCTCTTGAAATTGTTGAGGCCAGAGATAACCTGTATTAATCTCACGATGTCTGTAGCCTTTACTTCATTCCTAACATATCCTTTCCAGGACATGTTTTCCTTCTATAACATTTACCACCATAGTATGTAGCTCACTTGCTTATTTATTTATTGCCCTTTTTCCCCAAGAGTAAGCCGCATAAGAATAGGAACTATCCTCTGTTTTGTGCATTGGTCCCCCCCGATACCTAGAACAAGACCCACATTGAGATGTTACTCAATAAATATTTGTTGGGTCACACAGGGAGGGCATCTCTTCCATCTCATCACCATTCATACTGCATCCTCCATTGTATTAGAATAATGGCAATGGTGATGTCATTCTGTCTTTACCATGTGTCTCTCCTTGGAAAGACTTGATGCATCAAATTTCACATGTCTATGCAGAGCAGAAGTATGTCACTAAACCATGGAGCTGGTGTCTTGGCTTCTGGGGGAGCGAGCAACCTTGCATTTGTTTTGCATCAGTCTTAGTGTCTTTTTTTAGTCACGTTGCTCACGCGCTTCACAGTCCTCCAGCTTAAACTCTTGAGTAATTCTGGACCTTGGAGTTAGCTGGGAATTTGAGAACCCACCAAATGATACTGCCAATAGCATGCCTTATGTGCCTGGCATCTAATTCTGGCACTAGTTTCAGCAGGCTCCATTGCATAATTTAGCCATTGGCTACTGAGAGCGACTGCACATCCAGGGCAGGGCGAAAGGATTCATGGGACAATGTGGAACCAGTTCTAGGGATCTGAGGATGGCCTAGGGTTCTTGTTTTTAAAAATATAGCTGCACTTTCAGTACTCTTGGGATTATTTCCAAACTTGTGCTTCACTGAATATTACTTCTTCTAAGGGTATAGTATGAGCTATCATTTCTGACCTTTTCATAATTTGTCCCCATTTTTGTTATTTGTCTGTCTGTCTGTCTGTCTGTCTGTCTGTCTGTCTTTTTGAGACAGGGTTCTTGCTATGCAGTTCAGGCTGGCCTTGAACTCGTTTGTAGCCCAGGCTGGTCTTGAACTCACACTGATCCTCCTGCCTCAGTGTCCCAAGAGCTGGAATTATAGGCATGTACCACCGTGCCCAGCTCCATTTTTCTCTTATTTTGAATATGCCCAAATCCCATGTTTTGCAATATTTCTCAACCATAAAATACACATTAATTAAGTACATTTTAGTTTGTTTTTCACTTTTGCCTAATTAAATATGTATATAAACTGCTGATTCAGAACTTCTGGGGATGATGGATATAGCTAAGCTGCCTAAGCACCTGCCTGGCAAGTTCAAGGTCCTGAGTTCAATCCCCAGTACCAAAAAAATGAAAATAAAAACAGAACTTTTATTAAGTGTGAGATAATTACAAATAGCACATCACTGGTATAATTCCAGAATAAAAGCAAAGAATTTATAGATTTAGTGCTCGCAGGCTCATGATGTACCAGCATAGTGTTTGTGATGTGTTTAACTGAATAAAGTGTATGCTTTTCTAGAGGACTTGATGTTTGTTTTACATGTGTGGAATTTAAATGAAAAGTGAAAAGAATGCCACATCAAGAATCCAGATGGTGGGTCTGCCCCTCTGCTACGGGCAGAGGTGTGACACTGGGAAGTCACTTGGCCAAGAGGCTGGGTGGAGTGTCCTGGAGCAGGTGATTCCTCAGTGCTGTGCCAGCATTGAAGTATGGTGACTTTTCACATGTATCTATCCCCACTGTAAGTTTTTGCAGCCTTCAGAGTTCATGTGCTCTGTCAGGAGATGGATGGATGAGCTCAGAGGGTCATGGCTCATAGCCAGAGATTCCCGTCTGGTGCTGGCCCTTGGCACAGCCCACTTCCCTCTTCTCTTATTTAAAGCCGTGAATATTTTATCTGTGAAACACCTGCATAACTAGTACTGACCAGGCACTGACAAGACTTAACTGGTAGAGCTGGAAGAGACCCTCAGCTGGCACCTCGGTCACTTGGATCCCTCAGGCCCCTAAGTCTGAAAGAGTAACGAGGCTGGATTCACGATCCAATTTTAGTACTCCAAGTGTCCCACGGTGATTCCATATTTGGAGACAGCATTGCAAGGTCCAGGAAGCTTGGAATCACGAGGCTGTTCTGCTTTTGGCTGGAGTGGATGTGTGAAAAGAAATCCACCGCTCCTAGTAACTGCTCTTGAGTAGGCGGAATCTTTCAAAACAAAGTACAGTATCTGTAGCTGAGTTGTCCAGGTGGTGGCCCTGGAGCACGTGAGCCTTACCGGGCCTCATTAATAACTTTATGGTATTTACATGTTCAAAAGGTAATGTTTTTGAGAGATTGTCTTGAACCTGTAGCAACTGTTTCTTTTTACTTTTTTCCATGGGAACTAAAACTATACCAAACTGTACCAAAGGAGCAATGTCCTGTTTTCTGCTGGAAGTGGTGGTCTAAACTGAGAGGTGACTTGGAGGTGAAAAGACTGGAATTCTCGCTTGCTTTTGCAGATAAGAAAAGTAAGACCAGAGAGGCTAGGTCCCTCAGTCAAGATCCCACAGCAAGATCATAATCCATTGCCAAAAGTGACCAGAGGAATCAGCACCATTTGTTTTACCAGGATTCTGTGACATTGCCACTTCGAAGACAAACCAAGGCTAGCATCTGGAATATTAGTAGTTTTCCAAAAGTACAAGTTCCAAGTTGTAACAGTATAGTATCAAGTCCAACCAAAAATATATTGGGGCTGAGGGTATATCCAGCATTTGCAAAAATGAATTTAAACAAAAGTATATTAAATGGAAAAGAGGGCAGGAAAGAGATAAAGCCTTCCAGTAAGGAAGAAACCCTCCCAGGTTTGCATTCCGCAGCAGACTTCTTTTACCCCAGCCCCCCGGTGTGGAACATTAATTGTTGCAGAAAAGTATAGTAAAAAAACATTTGCAAAGACCGTGGCCTCATGCGTCATGCCTTCCCTGCCATGAAGCCAGAGCCTCTCTGACAAATACCCATTAAGAGATTAAGGCCAACTGGAATAAATTGTTTCTGTACCCCCAACCCCAGCAGTTCATGTGGCATCACTTCCACTGGATTAGGGACCCCACAAGTCTGTGGGAAGCATGGAGCTGGGTTGGTACCACATGGGCTTATTCTCCGAAGTTCTAAAATCATTTTGAAGAAATCTTGACCCATAAGGCCTTCATGGGGCTAATAGCACCAACATATAAGGTATCTTTTGTTTTGCCTCCACAATGTGTAAACAAATCCAATGTAGCGGTGTCGTAGACTACATTGAATGGAAATGTATGGGCTTCTGGGAGGTTTGTTTTGAAGCTCATCAGAGCCCTCTCTAAGCCCCCAACCCCAGCCTGGCTTTCCTCTTGGTTTTCCGCTCAAGAGAGGCCAGCTCTTTCAAGGCTTGTGTCTTTTATGTCAGATTCTTAAATCACATGCACGTTATCTGTTAGCATCTGTCTATCAGAAAGTGAGATGGCTGTTCTTTTTGTCACCTCTCCCTCTGCCTCCTATACAAGTGTTGTGGTAATAGCTTCTTTCCCAATGTTAGGGATAGAGCCCCATCACAGGCCAGACATGTGCTCTGTCACTGAGCCTGCTGTACCTGTGGCCCCGCCAGTAATCATAATTTTGGATTGAATATTTAGTGCTTGTTTCTTATGCTTACATAAATGTCATTTCAAGTTGAGTCATACACTTTGTGGTAGTGGTTTTTCTTTTCCTGTCACTTTGTTTTCCTGGCATTGATAACTATGGTGTTGTTTCAGAGAACCAGCCTCCAATCACTGAAGGAAGTCCTGAGTGTCTTGATAAATTTCTCTCTTCTCTAGATGCAGCTTACACATCCCTTATCTGAAATGCCTGCATCCAGACACATGCCAGATTTTGAATTTTTTCAGATTTTGTAATATTTGCACATATACAGTGCTATATCAAGGGCATAAGGAAGGGGGAGAAGTCAATTTACTTACATTTCATGTACACCTTAGACTCAGCTTGCAGGCAATGTGCATACAACATTTGGATGCATCTGTAGGGCTGTGGAGATAGCTTGGCAGTCTAAGCCCCTGCCTTGTAAGCACAAGGACCTGAGTTCAATTGTTGGTACCACATGCCGTGGCAGCCCCAAAACCAAGTGTGGTGGCACATGCATATAATCCCAGTGCTGGGGAGGATGAGACAGGAGGATCACTCTGAGTCCAAGCTGCATAGTGAGACCCTACACCAAGCAAATAAATGAGTGAATGCACCTGCATTTTGACTGCAGCTTATCACACGAGGTTAACTGTGAAATTTTACACTTGCAGTCTTGTCAGCCTCACAAAGCTTTGGATCATGGAGCATTTTCAATTGTGGATTTTTGGAGCTGGACGCTCAATTTTGTACTAACTTTTGCTTTGTTTTGCCACAAAGGAGAGGAAAGAAAGATCAGAGATGCTCACAGTCACCTTGTGGGGTGCAGGGGGACTCTTCCATCTTTTTCCCAGACATAAATTGGCTGCCTGACAAATAGAGCCAGGAAGGCAGAGTTCTTTTTGTGCATGGGAGAAAATAACACTATTGCGTTAGCAGTAGAGAACTTCATCCACCTACTCTATTTATTTTCTTTCCCCTTTTACTTCTTTTCTTTTTTTTTTTTTTCTTCATCAAAAAGATGTGAATGCTGAGATCATCCTAGAGAAATCGAGAATAAATACCATGAGAAAATAGTCCCTTTGGAAAGCATCTCGTTCTCCCGCTGTTTGTGAATGTGAAGAGCTCAGCAACTGGGCAGCTGGATGGGTATAAATATAGCCCACGGCGCTGACGCCTGCTGAATCCTGCTTTCTTAGAAGCACACCGGGAACCCACGGAAGTCAGGGAATGAGCAGTGAAGCCCAGTCAGTCACTCAGCCTCCCCCTTTCTTTCTCTCAACTTTGTCTCCATCCCGGACCATCATGTGGTCGTGAGGATGCAAGCCGCTCTGAGAGAAATCTTAAAATAGCTCTTGGAACTGGACACTGGCTAAGCTCAAAGGCAGGGAAGATGCTTCCTATAATACTGACTCCTGCTTGACCCTTGTAGATTTAGGTCTATTTTGACCACTCTGTGATCTCAGGAACATGCTCCTTCTCTGCCCAGCTGCCTGGGCATAAGCAGCTTTTCCAGTGTGAGCTCAGGCACTTGGCGCCTCCCTGCTGCCTCTGTGCTCAGATATCTTATTCTGACTAGACTCATCTGTCTAGAGCCTGGGCCTTAAAAATAGTTCTCAGCCCTAGCAGCAACCGGAGGGAGAGACACGCGGTGGACAGGGACATAAGCTTCTGTCTAGGCACCCAACTCACACCTGTGGGCTTATTGACCCCGAGTGTTTAATCTCTAAAGATTAGTTTAAGGTATACTGCTGCCCATTTCTTATGTAGCAGCACAAGATAGGTGCATTGTTAGGCTCCTGGGTTTTAGCAAGAGACAGCCATTATTCAAGGTAGTGGTTCCCAGAAATAAATTGTGTCTAGTTATCTTTCCATGCAGACATCAGTGGTATTTGCTGTTGATGCATACTTTGTTTTCTCTTTCCCATTTGGTGATAAATGCTTCAAAGAAAAGAACCATCTCCTCTGCTTTCGTCTTAGCTGCCCATAAAACTTAATGTCATCTTACACATCTTACTGTGTTTTGTTACTGTTGAACTGACCATAGCAACCTTTCTTTGTTGTCTGTGGCATTCCGTTAGCAGGTGGTATAAATACTGTTACTGACCTAACGTTTCATTGTTTAAGGTCTGTATCATCAGTAGCCTAAGAATACTCAATGTGTGTTTGTGTGTTAATCTGAGCTGTTATCTGTGCAGTTCTGTACAGTGTCTGAGAGTGCTTCCTTTGAACTGAACCTCAGTTAAAGCACAGTAAGGTTAAGAAATTTCATTTAACCATGGATACATTAGGAAAGGCCCTGAAATCAAATGATCCTGGCTTTCCCAGGTAAAGTGCGTGGCTGGATGTGCCAGTACAGAGCATTTCCTACAGAACATTCTGCCTGTAGTCTCTGTCCTTGGAACTGGTGCCCATTAGCAGAGGAGCACTAGCTGTTCTGGCCTTGGTGTGAAGCAAGGGAGAGAGGCATTCTCTGTGGAACTGGGCCAAGAGACCTAGAAGTTGGGAGGTGCTGTTCATGGTGGGCGTTTTGAGCTCTAATTGGGAGTCACTGCAGGTTATGCAACACTTTAATGGTTACTAACCATTCATTTAGTCTTTGAGAGTCCCTGTGAGACTTGTCAGGTTTCACTCCAGCCTTCTGTCCACGTTGATTTTTGCCACTACCTATCCAGCCCACTCATATCCCAGAGAATACAGTGTCGTTTCTGTGGTATAAAAAGATTTTGTGAAATGGGAAACACAATCCAGATCTACCACTTTGCACTTCCAAGGAACCTGGAAGGTGACATCACGCCTTTAAGGACCTGAGGGTGGTGTTAGCAGTGCCTGGTTCATAGGATCATTCCAAGACGTAAATGAAAACAACAGTGAAACAGTACATCGGCTCACAGGAAGGACTCGGTAAATGCTGGTCACAGTGGAAGGAGCCTCGATTCTTATCTGTTAGCTCAGCTTCAAAGAAACTAAGCAAAGTAGTACTGTGGGTTTGATCTAAATGTCCACAGCAAACCCATGCCTTCGGCTGGTAATGCTCAGATTACCTTGGCCGCATTCTTTAGATTTTTCCCTTTGCGTCTGAACTGAGCCATCCACTATATATAGATAAAAAGCAGGCTCTTCTGCCTGCAGTTCAACCTCTGTGTTAAACAGGATGTATGCAGTGAAAGTGGAAAGGTCTCCTTGTTTGCTTTTGAGACAAGATAGATCCTTAGGCTTTTCTGCACACGCCAAAATGCAAAGGAGGAAGAAAAAAAAAGGGCCATCTTCTCTTAGTCTTTAGCCAGTATTCGTGTCTATGTGTTGTGGGCTGTATTCACATCTGACTGGTCTGTGTAGTCTCCTCACCGTTACCATTTCATCCTACTTTTACAGCAGCCCCTGAACTGGTGGTGGTGTCCACACGTCTACAGCTAAGGAAGGAGACTCTGGTGGCAGACATGGCTCATCTAGGGTCACGATGCTAGCCGATGGCAGAGAGCCTGCTGCTTCCACCTCACCCATGTCAGAGGGGAGCAGCTGTCCAAGTGTGGTGACACGTTGTTCTCCCCTAGAACCAGCACACTCACGGTGCTTTCTCACCTCTAGAACCCATCAAGGCCTCCAAGATTGTTCACTCTCAGGTTTTCTCTCTGCAATGTCCTCCTCCTCTTTCATTTAATAATAGCACTAAGGAGCCAGACATGGTACTGCACGCCTCTAACCTCTTGAGAGGCTGAGGCTAGAGGACTGCAAGTTCGAACCTAGGTTGGGCAACTTAGTAAGACTCTTTTCTCTAAATAAAATAAAATAAAATAAAATAAGCTGGAATATAGCTCAGTATGAAGG
>PVKN010021390.1:0-15554 GCA_004027915.1 Capromys pilorides
TATATTCAGTGAAACTTATGTCTTCTTGTTGCTGAGTTTATAGAGAACCTTAAAAAAGAAACCAAACAAACTTCTTAATTTGATATACAGAAAGGAAGTAAGAACTTACTCAGAATTATTAAGAAGTTAAGATTTCAGCCCCCTTGAATCTTGAAATATCAAAAATATGAAAGGAAACCTGTCAGTTTTGAGCTTCTCGTGGGGATTGGTTATAGCTTGTACGTCCTTACCATTTGAATGCTGGATGACCTTCGTTGGCCTGGTAGAAGCGATGTGGGCAGGTTGAGCCAAAGTTTCTGTAGGAGGCCTAATTCCAGGATGAATTACAATGACCCATCCCCTGAGTGACCCTGGCATTCTCTGTGGTTGACACATGTAGCTCTTGTGACCGTTTTACATTGGAAAGCAAAAGACTTTACAGGCATAAAAATTTTCCAAATTAGTTTAATAATCAGTCTATACTCCTTGAAGATAGGGTGGTGGTCAATCATGAGCCCTTTCAGTCATGGGCTAAGGTTAGATATGAGGCAGGTGAAGGCCAGAAAGAGTTAGTATAGCTGGCTGCCCTGGAGATGGGAGGAGGCCTTGTAGGAAGGGATGTGAGGCGGCTCAGGGCTGGATAGTCTCTGACCTACAGCCAGCAGAGAAGTAGAGACCTTTGTCTTACTGCCACAAGGAACTAAATTCTGTCAATAACAAGACTGAAATTAAAAATACACAGAGCCTTGAACTAAGCACTGACAATTGATCACATTCTTATGCAGCCAAGAGGCACTAGTTAGCGGGACTGGACTTTGATGTACCGTACTGTGAGCTAACACATGAGTATATTGTTGAGGGGCTAGGCTTGTGGTTGATGTTATGCCACACAAGAAAGCTAATACAGTCTCTCAAGACTGCATGCCCTTCCACTCTGTCTGAGAGTCTTTCATAGTCATGCACATCCAGCCTGCTTTAGAATGAGAGACCATATGGAGCAGAGCAGAGCTTCCCCTGCCAAAATGGGCGGAAACAGAGACACCAAACCAACTTGCAGGGCCTCAATGGTGAGGAAGGCCAGTTGATGACAGAACAGTTCCTCATATCCTGCTCTAAGCTGCAGAATCATGATTCTATATACACCAGTATTTTTGAACCATTATGCTTTAGGATGGTCGCATAACAATAGGCAGCCGACACAAAGTCTACTTTTGTGAGTAGATACCATACTTCTGATGTCTCTACTTAATGCTGAGGAGCTACCATACATCTTAACCTCTGGAAAAGATAGAACTGACTATTTTTAAAATGTGAACCTGTACTACCCCTACTGCCTGCTGCCTACTTATCTTTCAATAAGATATTCAGGCAAACACTGCAGGGACCCTCTCTCCTCCATGCTTTTACTTTCCGTAGTTTCTATTATGCATGGTGAACTATAGCCTGAAGTTAGTAAATGACCAGTTTTTTAAATAATTTATAACTTTTAGCCTTTTTTTTTTAAAGGTTCGCTATAAACTCAGCAGCAAGAAGACGTAAGCTTCTCTTAACAGAAAATAATTATGAAAAGGTTAAAAAAGATTTTTCTGTCCTCAGTAAGATTTCATCTACTTAATATTAAATATTTTTGAGGTCTCAGGGGCAGATACCAGGGATCAAACTCAGGACTTTATGCTTCCAGGCAAACACTTATTCCACTCAACTGTCTCCCTGGCCCTTCGAATAATTCCTAACGTTTAAATTGTGCACTGTTCTCAGTAGAATAATGTAATCTCACACTATTATGCTCTGCCCCGCTTGGGGTATGAATTATTCATTTGTATCTATGGTGCACATGGTATTCTCACATTACTCAGTTGGTAGGTGTTTCTGTCATCAGGTTGATTGCTATGATATTGCAGTGCTTCTGTTCAAATCCTTATTTTATTTAATAATGACTGCAAATCACAAGAATAGCAATGCCTGTGATGTGTGTATGCCAAAAAAACCACAATGTGTTTCTATTAGCTAAAATGTGGAAATATTTGTCTTAATAAGGACATGAAAAAATCATGTCTTGCGGTTGCTAAAATCTATGATGAGTTCTTGCTGATCATCTCTCCCTGTGACTAGTTTACACTTGCATGTTAACTTCGTTATGGCTACGGATGTGTAGGGAAGACAATTACCTATTTGGCTTGCTTTATAACAAATGAAGAACTACCACACCACAAGTCGATGAAAACTGTGCCATGGCTTCATTCATGATTGTTACACAGTCCATGCCAAAGTTACTCATTGTCCCTACAATTAAGGTATGAACATGTGATTTTTATAATCAGGATCTTGAGGTAAATGATTTTAATAACACACCTTTTTACTCTTGTGAATATGTGAGCAAGTCATAAATATCATCTGTAAAAAAACAGGTTTATTGTTTCGCCAGACTTCTGTTCATGGTCAAAAGGGGATGTGTTGTGGCAGACAACCAATGTTGAGGATGAAGATGACAACATTTTGGCGATGTATTTATGTTGTCATAGTTTACATGTTTATTTCTGACTATATTCCTGGTGTCTCCACATGTTGGTCTGAACTGTCATCAGTGAATAGAGGAAGCTATTTTGTAAACGTAGGTCTCTCAGGAGTTCCCAGGATGAACAAGCGGGTCTGTGAAACAAAGATGTGGATGCCTCAGTGCCACTTTGAGCTCCTGATGTGGATATGATGCATGTGGGACTGAAAACTTCAAGTTTTAGAATAATTCAGTAATAGGAAGATTTCCTCATACAAAAGCTATGCTGACAGCTTACCTTCATCTCATGCATCAGCTTACCTCCACAAGGTGACAGGAAGGACATCTCAGGAGGCAAGTAAGACTGATATGAAGGAGAAAATATAAATCAGCAACAGTGGCTGTGGCTGTCCAGGTCCATGGGGACCATGTGTCCAGTAAACAGTGCCTCACAAAGAAAAGCAAGCACCTCTGGGTCACCTAGTGAAAAACTGTGACAGTGGGGGTAAGCAAGTAGGTAGGGACTTCACATGCCTTAGGAGAGAAAGGAGGGCAAGATGTCAGATGGGGCTGTGCAGATAGCAGTGTCAAACTTGGGATCCTACATTGGTTTTATTTCTCTGCGACCTATAGATTTGTCCCCCTCCCCACCAAAAAAGGGCAGTTACTGGATACTTAGTGTATGTGGCAGGATATTGAAGCTGAAGGCTGTTGTCTCAAGTTCAAAGCAATTCCCTCTCTTCCTGTAAGGTTTTAGGAATGACATAGCTTACCTAGATACACTGGGCAAACCTCTACCGGATGTCACCACCTCAGGGTGGCTCACAGGGTATTGTCAGAACTCCCAGGAAAGCACTGGTGGCAAAGCGCTGGCTGCTCAGCTTTCCTAGACAGGTGGCATCTAGATCTAGGGTCTGCTCACTTTTAAGCCAAGTATATGTTTTATTTTCTGGTAGAGCCATCATTTCATCACTGTCATAGAACTTCAGACTGAGGGGCCATCTAAGGACACAGAATGGAATAGTGGAGCATCGTTCTTGAAAGAAGATATTTTCACTGGCAAAAATAAATGTCTTCATCGCACAGTTGTTTTCAAGCAGATGCTGATTATGAGGCCATGTAATTATAACACAAGGAATTAGTATTTATAGATCTGACTCCATCACAGAGGATCTGCATGACTTTGGTTTGTTCAAACTCTGTAAACTTCAATATCTTTCTATGCAAATTGGGTATCATATTATAAATGGGGTACTTTGTGAGGGCACTCTCATTCCCTACTCCTGATGCTTCTTTCAAGTTGGATGGGCTGTCTCTTCCTGCACTTCCTTCCCCACCTTAGTGGCTATGGCTCAAAGCCTCTCTTCACTACCTTGTCACTCCTTTGGGATTCATCTAATTGGTGGGTGTGGAGCCATGTATTTAGTGCAGCCATTGTCTGTCATTTCTCCTTTGGGCAGCTGTCTTATGGGGAGCAGGACAGTTTTTCTCTTCAGAGGGAGCTGCAAAGAGTGTCTGGCCCTCCCCAGTACAGCTTCCTGTTTGGCACAGAGTCCCACTGGAAGATGTGTCCTACAGACTTAGATCTCTTGTATAACTGTCGTGTGTGGGCCAGACCAGGAAGTTCCATTCTGAAGAAATGGTGGCCTACTACTCTTGAGATTAGGCTGAGAAAGGGCTGAAGCTTCTTTCTTCTTCTCTTTCTATTAGTACCCTTGCTATGGGAGGTAGACAGTTGCAATGAGAGGCTTCATGGAAGGCCTCATGGCAAGGGCTAAAGTCTTAAGCTGATGGCCACCAAGGAACTGGGGCCTCAGTCTAATAGTTGGTGAGGAATAGGAAGAGCAGGTGAACCTGGAAGCAGGTCCTCTCCAGTGGGCTCTGAGATGCTCACAGCCCAGCTCACCTTGACTCTGGCTTTGTGAGACGTGCTGAGCTAATGTGGCCTCAGTTCTGCCACACAGGTTGTGAGACAGTAAATGTTGTGCTGCTGGGTGAGGTGGCGCTGGCTTGGGGTCCGTAGAAGACTGAGGTAGATTCCCTGAGTTTGGGGAGGTCCTCAGTCACGTCACTTGTCCCAGGGACAAAAGATGTCCAAGGAGAAGAGATTTATTTTGCTCACAGTTTTAGTCTAGGTCCTGCAGACTTAAACACAGAAATGCAATGGGGGAAGGCTCTGCGTGGAGCACAGCCAGGAAGGAGACACAAAGGGGAAGAGCAGGAAGGGAGATGCGCTCTTCCAGGTCACAACCCCAGTGACCTAACTCTTCCAACCAGCCCTCCCCTCCTCACAGCACACTCAGCCACACAAGGCTAAGATCACATTGCTTTCCAAAGCCCACCAAGCTACAAACACATGGGGTTTTTTTGGGGACATTCTTAATCCAAGTCATGTAACTGATAAATCAAGAGCCTCACCTTCATCCCAAGGCTCACTTCCTTTTGGTCCCATGCTGGGGCCAAAGCACAAAAACGACTGCCCAACTTTATATCTTGGATCCAAGCCGGGGAGAAACCATAGGACCTTCTCTTCCTGGAACAACGGAAGTCCCCCACAAACCAGGTGGCCCTACGTCCATTATCTCTCCCTCAGGTGTTTCTGCCCACAAATGCCCTCCCCTAAAAATCCCATAGAATCTCCTGCCTCCTTCTGTTTGGGGCTGTCTTGGCCCACTAGACATCCTGCCCGCTTGCTCCTATCTCCAATAAATCTTCTCATGTCAGAGTGCCTGGCTTGGTGATTTTGTGTGGGTGTAGGCTCTAATAATAACATCAGATGTGTGACAGCCTCATCACTTAAAGAAATGTGTATTGATTTAAGTTGATAATTTGTTTTCTTTTTTTAATTGCAGCAATATATAAATGATGAAACTTCGTATTTATGATTAATTGTGTTCAGTTTTAGGAAGCTTTTTTTCTTAAGATCTAAGCAAATTCTCTGTTCTGGCTCTGTTGATCAGAAAGAAGACAGTTTATTCCCTGCCAGCATTTTGCTTTTAGCTTTATTTCCCAATTACTTACCTTTTGTAAGAGTGGCAAAGTTTATGCAAGAAAGTGTAAATGAAGAGTGGGAGAGAACCTAGCTCTGCAGAGCAAGCTTGGACCAGGTAAATAGAAAAAGAGGGAGAGATAAAAGATAAACGTACACACTGCCTCTGAGAAATGCAGCATGGGCTATCATGGAAAATTGTGAGAGTGTTAAGTACTTATTAATTAGAATGCCTGAGAAAGGAAATACGTGCTATTGATTACTCCGTTATTTGTTAGGATTCCCTGAATATATAATCTAATAATATAATATGATGTAATACAAATAGTATAGAGAGGATTTGCAAAGCAGGTTCACAGCGGCTGCCTGCAGAGCAGGTATGGAAGAGCATGAAAGAGACACAAAGAGCTGGTGAGCTGGTAGATCCATTCAAAAGTAAGAAGGCCAGAGCTCACTGCAGAGTCCTGGAGGAACCCGTATCAGGAGTTCAGCCTTTATTGGAAGGGGAAGAGCGTGCAATGGAAGTCTAGAGGTGGATGCCTAAGGGCTATGGCAAAGACTGGAGTTCCTGTGAAGAACAGAGACAAACCTCTCTTCTTTTCCTCTTTATTCCATCCAGGCTACAAGCCTATTCGTTGGTGCTGCCCCGTGAGTGGCCCTTCCATCTTCAGTAAGTCAATCATACAAATGCACCGGAGTGGTGCCAAACCAATCTGCTTAGCTTTTCTTGTTAAAGTTAACACCATGATTAACAGCCACGGCCTCCAACCCCTATGAAATCCTTACCAGGAAGGCTTTCTACAGGTGTTTCCTCCCTTCAGAAATTTCCATAGGAATTGCTGCAATAAAGGGAAGTCAGCTTTGTCTGAAGCTGTTCTTCCGGTCTGTCTACATCAGCAAACGTGTACAAGATTTTCTAGACACTGCCATAGGACTTAACAGAAACTTGTGCCCTTGGAACTTTCTTTGCCTCTACAGTTAGCTCACAGACTTCCCAAGGCTACTGTCTTGGCATCGTCGTCTCTTCCTGCTTGAACCTGTTTGGTCAACCTTAGATAGTAGGGATGGAAATCTCATGTTCATGTGCAGCCATTGTAGAAGAATTTTTGGGAGCTCAGGAAACCACTGAACTTTGAAATCACCTTTAGAGGAGAAAGGGCTTTCTCACCTGGCTGGAGTGATATACCTCCTTGAGGAGAAGGAGAAAGAGAAAGAGAATATTGTTAGATACTTTCCCCAAAGCATTTGAAGCCCCATTCACTTTTTCTCACTTATTCGTTCTCAGCTTAGTGAAACCAAATGAGGACACACAAAGTTCCACAGCTTTGGCCACCCTTGGGCATTTTTAAATGTGATCCAGGAATGGATAAATTATAAATAGCCTCTCCTGGGGAGTCACACCTCCTTAGGTGGTGGGAAGCAGGCACTGCTTGACTCCACCAGGAGGGAAAGAGGGAGAGATCGTGCCTTGGCAGTTTGAGAAGGCTAAAATATACTGTCTTTATTTCTTCCTTTATGTCATATTTCAAATTCTGTTTAAGAAGTATTTAGAACAGAAAAACAGCATTTGGATTTTATAAAACACAACAGATCAATTCCTACTTGTGGTTTTAGCCTGGAGCCTGGCATGGACAGCAATTCTAGCAGATACTTTTCAAAAATCATTAGGCTCACTAGAATTCAAGCTGGCCCATGACATTTGGATTGAATCCATTGTTTCAAAACTAATACTTTTCTACCCCCCAATGGTCACTGGCTCTTAATCCTGATCTCTACGTCATGAATTTAGCCAAACACAAATATTTGCCCCCTGAAATCATACTTAGAGTTCTTCTATGTTCACAAATTTCTGGGCAAACATTACTATTTTAATGAGAAAGGGAAACACACTTGACAAATTTCCCACCCTTTAGGAGACTTCATGATTTTTAATAACCCAATCTCTAATAGCCCCCATCTCCAGTTGACTCTGGGACCGTAGGGGAGGAACTATTTCTTGACTGTGCTAAGATTCTAGAGGCTGCACATATTCTTGGCTCAAGGCCCCACACAACTTCAGTCTGTGTGTCACCATACCTTCTTTGACTCTTACACCTTTGCCCTTTCTCTTCAGTTATGAGGACCCTTGTTATTACACTGAACTCACTTAGATAATCCAGAAAAATCTCCCCATCTCAAGAGTCTAAGTAAATTCCACAGATGTGGTCTCTTTGCTATGGAAGACAATATAGTGGTTTGAGGGAAGAATAAACAGACATCTTGGGTAGGAAGAGGGGACATTATTTTCTTCACTTTGGATGTTTTCAGGGGAATTTCTATTTTCGTGTCAACCACTTGATGGCTTGCGTGATGTTTGGGATGAAGACAAAGGCTGCATCTGTTACCCCTATTATGTCTAGAAAAGACTCATGACATTTCGTTTCTGTTTTCTTTGAAATTCCTAAGTAGAGCTTTGGTGATTCAATTTGAGACCATTTTTGGGTGTCCAGTTCTACTATGGACTGAATCACCCGAATTCAGTACAGAGACTTAGTTTAGGAACAGACTGTCTGGACTGCCCAAGACTACACAGGCATTGCTGTAATTAAACAGCAGCAGGCTGTATCAAATCACTATTCATGTGAATATTATATGTGCAAGGCCAGATAAAAATTTGGTGTGTACTGATGTTACAAATTTTTGTTAAGCAAGAGAAATCTTGCAGGCTGGCCAGATAGCTAAGTGGCTTAAAGTGCATGCTTAGGCAGACACAGGGACCAGAGTTCTATTCTCAGTGTGCAGGATCGGCTCTACCCCTGGGCCAAGCTGAGATAGTGATTGAGACACAGAGCGCGCCTATAATTCCAGTGTTTGGGAGGCTGAAAATAAGAGGATCACTATGAGTCTGATCAGTGCAGTGAGATCATGTAGACTCTGTTATAAATATATGTAAAAAACAGAAACACAAAACATTGCCATTAACCTTTCTAAAAATACCCAACTTTGTTTCAAATACACTTGTTGCACCATTTTGCCTCTTTCTGAAGCAGTTTTGGAAGTCTTTGTGAGCATCTTTATGAGGTGTGTGCAAGGATACGGTGAAAGCTGCTGCTGAGCACCATCCAAGAGAAAGGCAGGCCGGTCAGATTGTCATGGTATGTCTTCCTCTACCTTGTTCACTGGATCTGACACCCACGATCTTGCAGCTGTCCCCAAAAGTCAAAATAACCATGACTGGTAAATAGCTTGAGTTGTTTCAGGACATTGTGGCATCCGGGACAGCTCAAAAGGTACTCCTGAAAGAGGAGCCCAAGACTGCTTCAGCAGGAGGCAAGAGGATTGTGATAAGTTTATCTGAAGCAGAGGAGAGTATTCTGAGAAGATTAGTAGCAATTTGTCTTTTAATGTAATAAAATTTAAAAATTTAAGCATTTACTATTAAAAATCACAATTATATGAATATGTACATTCTTAGCAAAACAAGGTCATATTTAGCATACATTTTAATTTTGTTAAGGCACATTTGAATATAAATCAATTATTGGAAAGTTTAGAGATAAGTGAGACCAGTTTATGTCTTATTTTCTCAAAAATCCATTTAGAAACATTCCCCAGTTCTGTTTGCTTCCTATTTACTTGCTGTGTTGAATAAAACTCTGAAAAACTTCTCAGTGCCAAACAAACAGACCTTGTGGAATACTAATATTGAGAAATTCATCTTATTCCTGGGGAACGCAGTCTGTTATAGCTCACAGAATATATTTTTTTGATGTCTCAAATTTGATTGTTAGGGCCACAGAATAGCTCAGCAGTCTAAGCACCTACATAGGCAAGTGCATGGACCCAGGTTCGATCCCTGGTACCACATACCTTGCTGGGCCCATTCTGGATACACCACACTGGCCACCAAGTTGAGGCTTGGTGATGCACGCGTATAATATCAATGCACTGGAGGTTAAAACAGGAGGATCACTGCAAGTCCAAGCTGCATAGTGAGAACTTCTACCAAATGCATAAAATTTAAAAAAAATTGGTTGTTAATTAAGACATTAAGCTGTATTTTTCTTTTTTGATGGCAGCAGCAGCAGGAGGTGGGAATAGGTATGTGGTGTTGTTTCCAGGGATGTAAATATTAAGTAATAGTAAAACTCAATCATTCCTGTTTTTTTCTTTTACTCTAAACAAAGTTTCAAAATATACTCAGTATTATTCAAAATAACTTTTTGTTGATAGATCACTGTGCTATGTCTAAAATGTAGCTCTGAAAAACTTCAAGGAATTGAAAGATACCGCCCTAATAAAACTTATTCAATTTCCAGTTACTTTTGTCTTTGGAAAAATCTTTTTAGTACTAATAATTAAAACCAGATACAGTGTTGCTGCTGGGCTCTCATTCTTCTCAGCAATAGCCATAGACAATATTCTTTCTTTGTGAGAGGAGCCAATGAGGAAAACCAAGCTGGTTCTGTCTATTTCATGTTTTGGGATGAGGAACCACTCAAAATTATCAGCTCATGGAAGGAAAACATGCTGAAATGCAATCACTGTTTGCTAAGGACAGCAAAAATTTAATTGAAAATTAAAAACTCTTCTTTTCCATATGAGGGGTAATCCATTATTACTATATGAAATAGGTGGGCTATAAAAGTTATGTTCCAGGAACAAGAAATGGTAATAAATGAACAGTGGGCTTCCGATTAAGAATGCATTTATCTCATGATAACTATAGCAGCTTGCAGACAGAGCTGATGGGGTGAAACAGCCCACGTAAGGTCTGACAGCAGCAACATAACTGAAACCTACATGTGTCTGGTGTGAAAGCTTGAGTTCTTCATAGTTACATTTAGCTGCATGTAAGGTATCTAGATGCTGTGTCTGTTTTTCTAAAAACTAGGGTTTTCTTTATGGGCTTTCATCAGAGTAGGAATTAAAACTATCAGACAGCATAAAAATGTTAAAATGTGGCTGAAATGGCTACTAATTAATTCATTAATTAACAAATTTTGTAATTAAAATTATGCATGTGAGTCTAAAATCTTCATCATTAAATATTTATTTATTCACCCTAAATCATGTTTCCATATTTTTTTAATTTTAAAGAATACAGAATAGTGATAGAAAAAAACAGCATTAGAAATGATACAAGATTTCAATACACAAAGTAATAGGAGTTCAACAATGTTGCTGTATGACATGATGCTATCTTCAAATTAGTTACTCAGATTATCAGATATAAATGTGTAAGATTTGTTTAAACAAAAATCAAAACAAAACAATAACAAAAAAGTTATAAGAAATTTAAAAGAGAAAAAATCGAAATAAAAATCCTTAAGTTTAACTGCTCCTTTCAAAAGACCAGCAGAAGCTAACAAAACAATTATCCAAACTATTATGCATATATCCCTAAATGTATCTTTTTCCCTTCCTTCATTTGTCCGTTTTCACATCCTAGTTTTTCTGTCCCACTGAACAATTTCTTTTCCTTTCACAGTATCTGTTATACCTTTTAGATTTTCATTACTCTTTCAGATTCTCACACTAGCGTGATAATATGAGGTTTTCATATTTGGGTCTGATTTATTTCATTTAACAATATAGTCTTTAGTTGCATCCATTTATCTACAAAAACCTTGAATGTGTTTTTATAGCCAAATAATACTCCATTGTGTAAAAAAACACTATTTTTTTAATCCATTCCTCAATTGATGGACATTTGGGTTGTTTCCAAGATTCAGCTATGACAAATTGCAGTGCTATAAGGATGGCTGCACACATATCATTTTTTCTTTTTTTTATGGTTAGTACATGATCTATATGGTCTGTAAGGTCTCACTATGGCGCTTGCACTCATAGTGATCCTTCCTGTTTTTCAGTCTCTCAACTAGGGGATTGCAGGCATGCACCATGAGGCCAATTCAACAAGCCCTGTGGGCGGGGTCAGCAAGGCAGGCCAGGAATCAAACCCTCAAACCCTGCCTAAACAGGTGCTTTAATCTGCTGAGCTATCTGGCTAGGCTGGTGTTGTTGTGGTATAATATTGTTAGTTCTTTTGGAAAAAATTCCTAGGATGGGAATGGCTGGCTTGAATGTGACCTCTAGTGCTAGCTTTTTGAGGAATCTCCAGACTGATTTCCATAATGGTTATACCAGCCTGCACTCCCACCAACAGTGGAGAAGTGTTTCTTTTTCCTCACAGACTCTTCAGCATTTGTTATTAGTTGACTTCTTCATAATAGCCATTTTTTTCTGGCATATGATGGTATGTCAGTGTTGCTCTAATTTGCATCTTTTGAATGACCAATGATGTTTAACATTTTTTCATATATTTATTTGCTATTTAATTTCTTCATTATTGAAGTGTATATTCATCTGAGATTCCCATATTAGAATTGGGTCTTTGAATTTTAGAGGCCTGATTTTTTAAAATTCTTTATACTTTCTAAATAGGAATCTTTTATCTGAAGGACAGTCTGCTATAATTATTTCCCACTTCATGGGTTTTCTTTTTACTGTGTTGGTGATTTCTTTTGTCATGCAGAAACTTTTCAAAAAGATGGGATCCTGATTGTTGAATCTTTAAAGTATTTCCCCTGTAGTTTGATTTTTGTTCATGAACTCTCTGTTTTACCCATATATTCTTAAGGTTTCTACCTACTTTATCAGAAGAGTTAGTATTTCAGTTTTAATATATAAATCTTTGATCCATTTAGATTGCAATTTTGGGCATGGTGATAGGCACGGATCTATTTTTAGATTTTAGCAAGTGGAAAGCTCGTTTTTCTAGCAACATTTATTAAAGAGGCTATCTTTCTTCTAGTGACCATGTTTGGTCCCTTTGTCAAAGATAAGGTGGCTGAGTGCATTTGTAGTTGTTTCCATACCTTCTAGTCTGTTCCATTGACCCTTGAGTCTTTTTTTTTTTTGCCAGTACCATGCTGATTTTATCACAGTAGTTTTGTAGTATAATTTCAAGTCAGGGATTGTGATGCCTCGTACCTTTCCTTTGTTGCCTAGAATTGATTTTGCAATTCTCGGTATATTCTGGTTTTAGATGAATTTTAGGGATATTCTTTCTAGATCTTCGAGGTATACTAATGACATCTTAATCAGGATTGCATTGAATCTGTATAAAATTTTTGAAGGATGGCCATTTTCACAATGTTTGTTTTTTCTATCCAGGAGCAAGGAATATCTTTCCATTTTCTGAAATCCTCTGCTGTCTCTTTTTTCAGAGTAGTCTAATTTTCACTGTATGAGTCTTTTACGTCCTAGGCATTTCATTTTTTTTAGTGTTATTATATGAATTCTGTTTCCTAATGCCTGTTTTTTATTCAGATAGCAATTTGAACTTAACTTAGTTTATGTGAACTTTATTTATTTATTTATCTATCTATCTTTTGTATTGTAGTGTAGCCTCTACAGGGACTATAGGGTCTTACTACAAAGATTGGACTTGTAGTGATTTTCCTGTTTTCAATTTCCCAAATGCTGCGATTACAGGAACGCCCAGTCTCAACCATTGTCTCAGTGCATCCTGCGGGTGGGGCTAGCACGGCAGACTGGGGATTGAACCACTGACCTCTGCATCTGCCTAAGCAGGTACTTTAATCTGCTGAGCCATCTGGCCAGCCCTTATTTGAACTTTATAAAAGAAACTATGTACCCTAATCCTAAAAACCACTTAGTCAAGTAGGGTTATTGTAGGCCACAGTTTTGGCAGGCCCAGAAGGGTGAGTACCAAAAAAAGTTTTCTTTCCATTTAAGACATTCATAGTGGCAATGAAGAAGCTGAGGCAGAAGGGCCACTGCAAGTCTGAGGTCAGAGTAAACTACATGGTGAGGCCCTTTAAAGCTTCTATAAGAAGGTCTTTTGCTTCAAGCTATCCTTCATGCATGCTGAGTAGCATCAGGAGTTCAGGCTTGCTAACTTTTTTTTCTGATTCATCCTGAAAATCTGGTAGTATTATTATTGCATTTTAATCCTCAAGAATAAACTCAATGTTTTTCTTAACTGAAAATTGGGAAAATTGACAAATACATTTTAAAATCCCATCACCATGGTGGTAAAGCATCTAGTGCTTTTCTCAGTACTCTGGACTCTGTCTAGTGTTCATTGATTAATCAGTATGAAGCAGTCCAAAGTGCCAGCTGTTTCTCTCTACAGAGTACCCATAAACTGCTTTGGAAAATACTGACCTTGATGAAGTTAATCTTCCGTAGATGTGACACATAGAAAGAAGAAGCAGATCTATGGAGAGCCGGAAAGCTGTGCAGAAACGTGATAAATGCAAATATTTTGGGAAGTTCTTTTAGAATCACTAATTTTTCATTAAGCATTTTTCCTTCTTTTGAAATTTTCTGCCATTCTCTCATTACAACCAGGAACTCTAAAAGCACCCAACTGTAGTATCTAGTTTGAAACTAAACTTTATTTTTAAGGGCAAATAAGAATTCTGTTTTAGAGTTAGAAAATAAACAAACTCCTCCTTAGGTCTCATTGAGGCCCATGTAAATGCTAGTAATTCAGTTATGTGGATGTCTCACTAGGATTTTGAGTTCTGCCTTATTATTCAACTGGATTTTTAAAATGGCTAATTTGTATGTTGCATTTTGTTATAATGGTCTGAAGCTTATAAACAAGGCTCTCAGTTTTAGAGAAGTATTTAAAACAGGCTTCTGGCAGTGAAAAACCATGATTCTTGGCTAGTATTTAGCCTTGAGTTTGGAGCAGAGTGTTATGTACATAGTGATAATTGAAAAAAGCCAGAATGAGAGAGAAATAACAAGTATGCTAATAGCCTTCACACATTATTAACAAGTACAGCCAGAGGACACAGAGAAGGGACTGTTTTTGTGGTCTCTCTTGGACAGTTTTTCGATATGTTTGACCTTGAGTAAATGTGTCCTCATTTCTTCCACTGAAAAGAGGAAGATGTGCTTTACAACTTTAAATCACTGCTGAAGCTTTTGTATCAGTTGGTTTGTTCTTTGATGCTCAGAATTGCTGAACAGGTTCTTCACTGAGCCCCAAGTTGCAGTGTCTTAATAAGAAACAGACCTGGGCCAGAAAAAGAAATATAACAGGAAAGGCAATTTTGACCAATCCTTAGGACCTCTGTCTGCAAAAGTTCCATTCTAATCTAATTTTTATAAATTATTTTTTGCATTTGTGCTGTGTGTCAGGCAGTCTGTTAAACACATTATAAAGGTGATCTCACTCCTTTGTTCATTAGTCTGGTGAAATGGGCATGATTATGTACTTCTTGTGGATGAAGAAACAGGCTTCAAGAGGTAATGGGTCCAAAAATTTAAAATTGAAGAGCTAGGATTTCAGCCTTATTGTGAGGCTTTTTAACTTCTATTCAAACGTCTTCTGCTTCCATTCTTTCACTTTAGAAATGAAACACTGGGATGCTATAAAATCTGTTAATATTGTTGGAGAAATAATAGCAGTGACTTCAGCATGTCTTCTGACTCCCAGGCAAGTGATTTACTCCAGCATTAGTTACTAGGGCTCCAGGATTGCCGGTGCATTAGAGGTCATGGTTGAAATGCAATTGTGCACTAATACTTGACTAATTGTATATGCTTTACAGTGAAATTATCAGGCCTTGGGTGATACTGCAAACATGGAAACTGCATATAAAAGAGAGGAAAGAACTTTTTATTACTGGTTGAAGATCCTTGTGCTCAGTTGTGATTGAAATGAAGGCTGGGCAAAGAGCTACTCTTTTAGTTTCAATAGCATTGGTCTCTGAATGCCAGTGGCTATTAGCACTCCCTGTTAGTTCCCTCACCCCATATTCTCTGGCTAGCTGGAGGCAGTAGCTGTTGGCAGGTCTTGGGAACTGTTTTGACAGCTAGGGATGGCAGAATATTCTAGTAGTTTTTCATTGCTCTGTATCAGTCTCTGGCAGCTTCCTTTAATGTTACCATCTTGGGTTGTTGGTCACTTTTAGTATCAGTGGACTCTAATTATCAGCAATTAATATATAAGGTAAGCTGGCTGTAATCAAGACAGAAGCCACAAATAGGCAAAAATTTACCATTAGACAGACATTTATTTAGGACTTTTGCTGTAGCCTAAGGGGAGGCCATGCATGTGATGACCCA
>PVKN010021391.1:0-15552 GCA_004027915.1 Capromys pilorides
CCCTCCCCCTCCTCCTCCCCGAGCCCTGCCAGCACAGACGCGCAGGCAGGCTGAGGTACACTCGGGCTCTCCGCCTTGTCAGGCGTGCCTCCCCACTGGGCTGGGCTCCGCCAGTTGGCACGGGCTCTGCAGCGCAGGGCGGTCACAGGGCCGCGTGCAGGTGTGGGATGAGGGCAGAGGCCCGCGCCCAGAGAGGCTGCGGCCGGTGAGTGGGGGTCGAGGGGCTCTGGAAGAGGGCACAGGGTCGGCGGACGCTGCTGCCGGGAACTCGGTGGGTGCCACGGTGCCCGGGCGCTCTCGCTTCTGCACTAGGAGGGGCTCAGCCGCAGCGCAGGTGTGCGCGCGAGCGCCAGGGGCCTCCCCGCCGGCTCTACAGAGAGCTCAGCTTCGGAGACCCCCAGCCCCGACCCCGCCTGCGCGAGGGCCTCCCCCGGCCCACGGTCCTGAGCGCCGTGCCCCGCGAGTCCCCTCTGAGGTGACTTCCTCAGGAGAGCTGAGCTCTGCATCTGGCCACAGGCTGCAGTCTCGCAGCTGCACGTGAGGGTCCGAGACGCCCCTCCCGACCCCGGCCCTGCTCCTCCCGCCGGGGGCGCTGTCTGGTTTGTGGTCACACCGAAGCGCGACCTCTGCGGGGGGTTTGTTTGTTGCCCCCGTGCAGCCGGAGCCGTGGATCATGGCTGCCCCTGAGCGCGGCTGCAGCAGCAGCCGCCGGAGGCCCGCACCCGGCCACGCGTTTCCCACGCCCGCCCACCCTCACTGGGCCTGGGCGCCCTGGAGTGGCCCCAGCAAGTGCTCGCCAGAGAAGGAAAGAAGGCGGGTACAGAAATCCTCTGGTCCAGCCCACGTACCTGTCCCCAGGGACCCGCCTGCCAGGCTGCACACTCCGGCTGCCGACACATCTGTGAGGACGCAGGCTTGACCTCGGGGTCACAGATCCGGTCGCTCACCTGATCTGCACCAAATTGGCACCAGACCTGCCGGCGCTTATGGCCCTTGCCGCAGGTGACCAAGCACTGGAAGGAAAGGCAGAGGCAAATTAAGAAAAGTGGGGGCAAGGGGGCCTGGGGACATCGCTCTGTGGTCTAAGCGCCTGCCTCGCAAGTGCAAGTCCCTGGGTTTGATCCCTGGTACCACAGGCTGCGCAGGCCCAAAAACCCCGGGCCAGCTAGGCTGGCCACCGAAATCTGGCGTGGTGGTGCGTGACTGCAAACCCAGAGCTGGTGGGGCTGAGACAGGAGGATCACTATGAGCCTGCACTGTGTGGTGAGACCCTGTACCAAACACATAAAAGAGCAGGGGAGACAGCTCAGTAGAATACGTGCTTGCCTGGCAAGTGCAAGGTCCTGCGTTCAGTCCCTGGTACCACAAAATAAATAAAATCAATCAATAAATAGATAAATAATAAATAAATAAAAAGCAGAGGTCGGTTCCAGGGCTTGTTCTGATCAATGCCCCTGCTTGGCACGGCAGTCACTGACGAGCAGGCCCAGCGGCACCCAGCCCACACCTGAGCCTCCCGCCCAGGCAGCCGGCCAGTGGCAGGCCCCTCTGCCCACCTCCCCCTCTGCCCCGCCTCCCCAGCTTGCCTTGTCTCACACAAAGTCAACAGAGCACCATGCTCCAACGCACTACAAAACAAGTCAGGCCTTCTAGCATTCGGGGTTAAGCAGGGGGAGTTCTGAGTCAGACCCCACGGGTTGGGTCCCCCCTACAGCCAAGTTACATGGCCTCTCTGTGCCTGCATTTCTTGTAAAATGGGGATAATTATAATATTTATTGCAAAGGGCTTTGCAAACAAAAAAAAAGTGAAGTGCATAACCCAAATTTCATTCAAAAATTGTTAATTATAATTACTCATTTTAGAAAATTTAAAAAACACAGAAAGATCCTAAAAGACAAAATTACCACACCCTCAAATCTCACCACTCAAGGGAGAGTGTTATCCACGCTTCTTGTCTCTCCTGTCTGTGTATCTAAGGAATCTTGCGTCCGGCACTTAATAATCTGATCTTCCCCACCCACATTTTATCAAATATTCCTGCACAGTCCGTGACTTGAGTTGAAACCATACTTCAACCAGTATCGGCTACCCACTTAAAACTTAAACCCATTCCCCTCTTTCATCTTTTGTAAATCAGGTCTTGAGTTTAGCGCAGACCGAGGACCCGGCGTGCCAACCTGCCCGGGAAGCAGGCCCTGGCGACTGCCGCGCTGCCACTCCCCACCCCCCAGCAGCACCCTAGCATCTTCTCGGGTACGCGCGGAACTTGACGGTGCAGGGGAACAGTTAATATCTGCTCACATGGGGGAGACGCAGGTCCAGGCTGGCCGCTGAGGCTGTAACTGCCTTTGCTCCCCACACCCTCGCCTTGTCTGGTTAATGATCCCCAGCAGGCGGGGGGCGCAGGTCTCCCTCTGGGTGAGCACCTCATGGGGCTGTGCTCGCACTGGGGTGTGTTGACACTGAGTGTCATTCTGTCCCCTACACTGAGGCACAACTGCTGAGTCTCCTTTCTCTTGCCACCTGGGGCAACAGCATTAGGGACATGGCCTTGTGCTTTACAATGCCAGGGAGGGGGAAGGCACCGGACTGGCATGTCCACCTGGTCTTTTTTCTCCTGCGCTCCTCCAGCGACTAGAGGTAACAATGGCCACTCCGTAGTTCTCTCTTATTTCCAAAGAGGAAGTAAGAAGTTCGCATGGATTTCAAGCTAGCATGGCTCTTTGAACTATGGAGTCCTGGCTTCCAGTCAGCAACTCAGCCAGGGCACAGAGGTGGCCAGACAAGAAGCCTGCAGAAACCATGCCAGGTGGTCACGTTGAGGGTCACGGCCACGATGTGGCAGCTGCTGTTTCTTCCAGAGAAGCAGAGCATCACGGTGGGCAGCTTTACCCCTAAATGGGCCTGGGGAGACCCCGGTGGACATCTGCAATGGGCTTGGGGACGACAGCCCTCCCTGCTCACCTCCGACCACTCTCCAGATTTCCACTGTGGACAAGGGAACTCGTTGCATCTCTGAGTGGTGACTTTTTCCTGATGGGTGCATTTGCTGTCATCGAGGAGCTCATTTTGGGGGTTCACACAAATAGCCTGTCTCCTCTGGCTTCCGCCGTCGCAGCTTTTAGAACACTGTAAGGCCAAAATGGGAAACAAAGTCATCACCAAGAGCCTCTTATAAAGCATGCGCAAGGTCCTGGAGAGGCCGCCTCTCCGACCCTTAGGAGCCATCCCCCATCCCTGATGAACTTCAGTTTTTATCGTGAGGAGATCCTTTCATGCTATCGATTTATTTACCAGGTTTACACTGTTATCTGTATTAGCTCACCGGCACAGGAAAATAAAGTTGGAAGTGGCTTGGGGGTACAGAAAAGCAAGGGGCTGGTCTGCTGGGCTGCGCCCCACTTTCTACGCATCAGGTTTGCCTCACACCTTGCACACCAATCATAGGATGCTTCCCTGCTAGCTGGAATGGGCTCGGCCATCAGCTGTGGGTCTTTGTCCACAGAGCCCAAGTGAGGGTATTGAAACAGTCCTTCGAGGGGCGGGCTGATGGGACGTGGCACTCGTGTGCCGAGCGCGAGGGGCTCACCTCCGTCCACGCCGAGTAGCGCCAGCCGCCCGCAGTGCACTCTCCTGAGCACTTCTCCTGGCTGCTTGGCTTGGGTTGGCCGCTGCAAAAGCTCTCGTCTACCTTCTCCGTGGTCCCGTCCAGCCTGCTGTACTTGACACAGTGGATGTCTAACGTGCGGTAGCCCAGCCCGCACTGCGCACTGCACTCGCTCCGGCCGGCCACGTGCCACCTGGGAGCCGACAACGGGACAAACCCACGTTTCTGTTAAGCACACGCATGCCTTGTCTAACTAGGGGATCCCTGGGTCCTATCTCCTTCTTAACTCAAGCCCTGGGAAGCCTGAAACCACAGCTACTAGACAGTGACTTTAAACTGACACGCCCACGGATTTTCATGGCTGCCAGCATACGTGGAAGTCAGAGTTGGCGCAGGGGCCCTACCTCTGCGACGGACCCTGAGAGCTCAACCTGAAACTCAAGCCACCAGAAAGAAAAAAATGGAACACAGCAGAGCAAAGAAGAAATTTTATGTTTCGGAAGCTCCTGTAACCTGGCTTTCCATGGCTAGGAAGTGCTCCATGGGTGTTCTGCGAAGTGAGCATGGAATGGATGACTGGACTGCGGGTGTGTTAGACCCCAGGGCACGTTAGCTCAGTCTACAGTCTACAAATTCCTTGAAAAAGACGTGAACAGTTTTGCATGAAACCTATGACTTTCAAAGTTAGATCTTACTCTATAAACCCTTGTCACCTTCATAGCCTACACAGCCATAAGGAAACTTTCTCAGTAGACAAGAAGTGTTTAATAACCCCCGAGAACTGTCTGTTGTTGTTCTTGCTGTTGTTATTATTATTATTATTATTATTTATCTGGTACAGGGGCTCACCACACAGCTTGGAATCATAGTGATACTCCTGTGTCAGCCTTCCCACTCCTGGGATTACAAGCCTTCATCACCACACCCAGTCTCAGTGGCTGGCTCGGCACCCCTGGGGGGTGGGGTCAGCTCAGCATGTGGTGCTGGAGTTTGACTCTGGGTCCTTGCACTTGCCTAAGCAGGTGCTTAGTCCACTGAGCTATCTCGCTGGCCCTGTCAGGTTCTTTAATGCCCCACAAACATGGGCAGCAGTGTTTAAATTTAAAAAGAAAACAAATAAAATGCTCAAATGGAACAGTCTCAGTCAGGGAACTACATTTTGGCAGTCACATCTACCAGTCCACACAAGACAATTTCTCACGATCTTCACTTCATGTCACTCCCGTTTGCTAACTCCCTAAGCTCAGAAATCGAGTGCTGTTCCGATTTCCAGGGTCTTCGGAGGTCGTCCATCCACATGTGTGTGGAGGCTTGGCTGTGGAATGCTGGCCACACATTACTGCCACGGCACGCCTAAGCAGCTCCCTGGAGTAGGTCAGAGGTGACCCCGGCCAGGGAAGTGGGTTAAGGAGATTATTCCTTAGAAGCCACATGACATCGGCAGGGTTTTGTTCTGACCCAGAACACAGCCACGGGGCCTTATCTCATCCTGTCACTGTCTACTCGAGGCAAGCTCACTTCCTGCAGGAAGTGAGGCAAAATATGGGCCGATTCAGGACGGCATCTGGAACTCCCATCTGCGCTTTGATTCTTGGCTGCCGTGCTTGCCTTTGTCACTGCTGCCCTGTGGAAAAGTTATTTCCATCCGAGCGGAGCGAGGCAAGCATCCTGCCACGCGAGACAACACCCCAGCCGGGAGCAGGGGCTGTGAAAGCCATTTCCCGATGCTCACAGAACCCCCAGAATCTAAGTGGAGAACCTCGAAGAGTCTAGGGAAGGCCACAGGGTGCCTTGGAAACTCCTCTCCCGGCATTATCGCTGCGGTTTGGTTCGCTTCCAGGACGATGACCTTCAGTATTCTGAGTTTCTTTGGCCTATTTCATGGAAAATGAAGCCCAACTGTATTTAATTACTGTATTTCAATGTGCTCGTTAGCAGGTGGCAACTGAGGAGAAAGGTGTGGTGGGGTAATGTTGGGGGGGCAGATGTGCAGTGCTACGGGGTTCAGTGACTCGGAGAACCGGCATGGGGCACGGGTTCTCCATTGCGGAGTCGTCCACGGCTGGCGCTGTCACTTGGGAGGGAGGCGCTTAGCAGGCGTCCCACACAGGTTGGCCAGCGATCGAGCTGCAGGAGGACTGATTCACAGAGCTGTTTAGGAAAAAGCTATTCTGGAACTGGGTCACTGAGTAGCAATCGCTGTGCTCCTGCAGGTAAGCCGCCAGGCAGCAGGTAGCTGGAGCACACTGGCCCCCGGGGAGCAGGACCAAGGCGCCTCCCCTTCTTCAGGCTTGGTGCGTGCATGTGTGTGTGTGTGCGTGTGTGTGTATGTGTGTGTGTGGAGTTGTCAGTGAACAGCTTCACTTCTAAAGAAGCTGTGAAAACCAGCAATAGGTGGGCTTGAGCTCTGACCAAGAGACCGTGGGCTTCTGTTTACTTTTAGGTATGAGTTCTACTTGTCTAGTTGGGAGGTGCTTGTGAGCTCATCCTGAACGCTTCTTTCTCTCCTTTCACTTCTTAATCCCTGCACCAGTTGCCTGCCCCTCCTAGGAAAGCGCACGCGGCAGCCGCTTCTCCTTCTCCTGCGTCCTTCTGCAGAGGCGCCGTCAGCGTAGGCTAGCCCTGTGCTCTGAGCCACCGGCCCCACTTGGTCTCGGCAGAGCTTAGAACAGCACACTTGACATAGGCACTACAGGGAGTGAAAAGCCCGTAAGCCCTGCTGTAAGCTGGGTTTTCTGAGATGATTCTTAATGAAGACCAGAGGACAAGCATCGGACTCAGAGCTGGGCATGGCTATGTGTCCTACGTCACGGCCCCAGGTGAGCTGTGTCACCTTGCAGAGCCCCAGGCCTCCTCCCTGGGACACAGGAGTGGCCCCTGGCTGGCGGAGTTCTCGGGGATCAGGCAGGGCGTGGCTTGCATAGCATCTAACATGGGACGGACACTCAGGAAAAGCAGCCCTGACCACTAGGACTTACTTCACCCTGGGTGTTTTCGTCTCCAGAGAAAGGTTAACTCTTCCCAGAGCTGCTGGAGCCCCAGTGTGGAGAAAGCCTGTGCACGGGCTGCCCGGGCAGCAGAACCTGGGGGTGGGGCACGCAGGCAGCACCACCCAAAGGCAAGCGTGGCTCAGGCTGGCATCTGCCCGTGGGGCAGAGCAACAGCTTCTGCAAGTATGGGCAGCACCACCTCCACTCTGAAACGGGTGCTCCTCGAGAACCTGGGCGGGGCTACCAAGGCACCATCTTTTGCTTTAAGCGGTGTCCTTGTGCTCCTCGAAAGGCTCTCCCAGTCTCGCCTCTGCTGCTGGTGTGGGCACAGGTGGGGCACCGGGCAGCAGGCCCCCGACACGGGCAACCACCATTTGGCCAGGCGAGGCAGGTTGGACTCAGCCAGCAGAGAAGCACCAGGTGAGCCGGAACGGCTGTGGGTAGGAAACGGCAGGGCGCAGGGCTGGGGGACCAGTACTTCTGGCAAAGGAGAAATGGCTGCATGGAAAGGGGTCTGGAATCCTCAACAGCACTGTGACCCAGCTAAGAGTGGAGACAGGTTGGTCCCAGGGTTGAAGCACACGGCTCGGGGGCCGAGTGGCCCCCACTGAAATCTCTGCCCTACACCTCGGTGTGACCTCAAGCCCTTTGCATAACTTTTGCCAGCCCTGCTCTTGGTCCCTTCATTTGTTAAACTGGTGATAATATTTCTATCATGGTGGTGTTTGAGAAACACTCATTCTATTAAAAAGATGATATAATATGCAAAAAACAATACAACATAAAAGCTATGGTATTAATGTGAGAATGTTACAAAAAAAAAAAAAGAATACATAACTGTGAAAATCTTAGGCAATGGTTGCTTAGCTACTGCTTTCTCAGTGGTAGAAGACGCCACCCTAAGTGGCTATGTATGACTAATGTGAGAATGTACCTTTCTCAATCCATGCAGGCTGTATCTCAAGGAACCTACTCACTAACTGAGTTTTATTCCATCCAACTTGAGTGATTAATTTATTTAAGCAGTCAATTATCTTTCCTCGAAGAAGCTTTAGTTCTCATTTAGCCCTCTAGGCTGAAGCAAATGGGTTCCCATGTATGTCACCTAGGACAGGATACTGCCCAGGGTCAGTGGACTGTTTAAAGTCCTGACAATGACTCCGTGGCAAACCAGTGAGCAAGCCGGTCTGTGGCGGGGGAAGGGAGGAAGGGTGGTGGTGCCGAGGTTCCGGCTCAGAGCCAGGGCCTCGGGGAGAGACCAGCCACCTCCAGTCCCACACAGAGAGGACACGCATCCGGACTCCAGCACTGTCCTGCTCTCCTGGCGCCTGGACCCTGATGGTCCCCATGCTGGCACTGTGGTCAGAGACCACGGCTAGAGAGGGCCGGCCACACCGGCATGCGACCTCTGTGTGCTCAGGTGACGTGCCAATCCCTGGCTGCCCTGCACTGAGAAGCACCCCTCTGCAGAAGAGGACAAAGCGGGGTCTTGCCCTGCCGTGCTTCCCGCACACAGGTGTCACCGAGACCCTCTCCAGTGCAAACTGCGCGACCATCGGGGTTGCTTCTATTCCTTCCATATGACGGCACCTCAGTGCCAGCCACTGCCGCACACCGGATGGTCCTGCTACCGGCTGCCGTGCGTCCCCAGTGGACGCAGAACATCAGCACCTTAGAGGCACACATGAGGGAGGTTTGCGCCAAGCGGCTGGCTTTCAAACCAAACTACTGCAGGAGCGCCAGGCCGATACCGACCCCGAGTCGTGCCGATCAAATGATAGCGTTCCCTGGCGCATGCCACATGCTAATGAGCTAGTTTTGTTTCTGAGGAGAACAAGAAGCCCACAGATAGCTGCCTGGCCTACAGGGTCCAGATGGGCGGGAAACTGGCCAAAGTGTGAGTCGCGGGAACAAAAGAGTGGGTGGGTAACCTTAGACAGGTCTTCCTCCAGAGCCACACCTGCACACCTCCCCGCAAGGCCCTCCCGCCTCAGAATGCAGAGCAGCAGAGTGGAAGAAGCCACACCTCAGGTCGCAGTCCATGCCACAGGGCTCGGTGATGGGCCCCGGCGGGGGCAGCCGCTCACACCTTTGATCAGAAACAGGCAGCTGGTCGGACTCCCGGGTGCAGACAGGCCTTCTTCTCCGTTCCCCTAAACAGAGGAGGAAACTCACTCAGGGAAGATAACCCAGGCCACAAGCCGTTCAGGCCACGCATCAGCAAACACGCCCCGAAAAAGGCAGGCAGCGTGCGCTTTGAGTTTTGCTGGCCGCAGTAAGGCCATCACACTTCTCAGCCGCTCCGGCACAGGGCAGACGCAGCTGTCCACTGGCACACTAACGCGCAGCGTGGCTGGGTTTCAACACTTCATTTGTACGAGTACGTGGTATGCTGCTGTGTTTCAGTAAAACTTTATTTGGTGGCCAACTGGGCTTTGGTGCATGGCTGTAGTTTGCTGGCCATAATTTAATTAAAGGAAACAAAATACATAACCTAGAATGAGATGACTAAAACCACTTCTCTGGAAAATTAAAGTGGCACAGCTGATTCTGCTTGGCTTCACACACGAGTGCAAACCTCCTAGGACGCGGGAGCAGCATAACCTGAACCCATTCACAAGTGCAACCTGCAGCCCCTAAGGACCAGACAGGGTCAGAGAAAGGACACGGGGGATGGGGGGATCACTCGATGGAAGCAGACAGGCGGACCCACGCGGCTGTTCTGAACAAGGAAAGGGGGAAGATAAAGCCCTGACAAGGTTCCCGCAGCCCCAGCCCTCAGCATCGGGCAGGTACCTTGGCAGGGCCTGCTGCAGGGCTGCCACGGCCCGTAGCTGTTCCAGTAGAACTGCTGTAGCTTGCCTTCGATCGGGACGCTGAAGGAGTAGCGTACGTCGGGGTTGTATAACTCTCCCACGGATAGAACCTGGGGGCGCAGGACAGGCGGAGAGATGTCTGTGGGACCAGCACCCCGGGGCAGCAGGGGGCGCGGGCGCATGGCCACACTTCTACCTGCAGCAGCAGGTCTTGGTCGAGGCGGTCCGTGGCGTTGATCCTTTCCACGACGTTGTCGGACCCGCTGTACTCGATCAGCGCGTTCCCGACACGGATTTCCCTTTTGGACATTGTGACGACGAAGTCCCCATTTAGCAAGAATTCACCTCTGCTGCTTGACAAAGCTGTGGGTGACAAAAGAGAGCCGGTCGAGCTGCCGCCAGAACACTGGCATGGAACACGAAGGACGCCGTGGCCGGCGGGGGTGGAAAGGCCAGGCCTGCGGAGTCCAGCAAGCGGGGCTTGGCTTGCCGGTGCCATGTGCAGGCGCCCAGGGTGCTTGCCCTCTCCTCTCCAGCTCTACTTCCAACAAAGGAAAGGTGGTGCCCCTGGGAAAAAGGGACTGTGATACGGGGTGGTGAACCACAAGCCAGGGGTCGTTCCAGCCCACAGCTACGGGATCACAGGCGCCTCTGGATCTGGAAGTGTACACCCGTGAACAGGCACCTGCACACGTGGCTTGTGTCAGCACAGAAGCTGGCATGCTACAACGTTATGATTTGTTGAGCTACCGTCTTTGTTAGGTCTTCCTTGGCCAGTGTTGAAATCTCCAACTCCACGGTCCATCTGGTGCCAGCCTGGCCCCTGCCCGAGGCCACTGTGGGACCCTTGACCTGGGCTGAGCCTTGTGCTCCACTGCCCTCCCCTCCCACACTGAGCAGGCTGATGATGAAGTCACCCAGATGGTGAAGGCAGGGCGGAGGGGGCTCCGCTGCTCGCCGGGCTGCAGAGAGTCAAGGCCGGCAGCCAGGCCGGGAAGACGCCCATGTAGAGGTCCTGGCAGCCAGGGCCCAGGAAGCTTGGCTTTTCGAGTCCCCAGGAACCGGATCCTGCAGCACCAGCCCGGCTCCCTCGCACACACCTCTTGCCGGACACCTGGATACCCGGATTCTTGTGAGAGCCCCTGCCTCGCACCTGGGGGAACCTCGCTACCCAGAGAAAGCTTAGTGCTCAGCGCAGTCAGACCTCGAGGGGAGGGCACCGGTGCTGCTCCATTCACAGCGACGCCGGCCTCTTAGTGAGCACCGCAGGCGCTCAAGAAATACGTTTAGCTTTAAGACTGCAGAATGCACTGTAAATTTTGTGCAAGAAGCAGCGACGAAAGCAAAAAATAAACGTTGGAAAGCTGCTTGAAGCGAGAGCGACGCTGCTGGCCGAATGAGGGCCTTACAAATGCAGATCAATTATAGAGCTCAAAATAGTAAAACTCAAGGCCAGGGAGGTAGCTCGGCGGTCCAAACGCCTGCCTGGCAGGCTCAAGGACCTGGGTTTGATCCCCAGTACCACACACCACGTGGCCCCACCCCTGGCCACACTGAGCCAGCCACCAAAACTGGATGTGGTGGCACACGCCCGTAACCCCAGTGCTGAGGAGGCTGAGACAGGAGGAACACTATGAGTCTAATATGCGTAGCAAGACCCTGTACCAAATAAATGAATAAAAGATGTAAAGAAATTAAAAAAACAAACAAAAAAACCCCTCATAGAACCAGAGAGTGAAATGATGGTTTCTAGGTGCTGGTGCAAGAGAGGGAGACGTGAGTTTAAGGGTACAAAGGTGCAGATACGGGGACAAACACATGAGTTCTGGGCTCTCTATGCTGTGCTGCGTGTGACTGCTGGTGCCCAGAATGGCTCCCAGGCACTCCTGCCTCGAGGACTGAGACGGAGCCCCCTACTCCAGGCGGCCAGGGCTGCAGTGCACGGGGACAGCACGAGGTCTAAGCTGCTCACTCACTGCAGACAGTGCTCTCTGCTAACCTGCCTCACTCACAGTAAAAAAAATAAAAGAAATCTAAGAGAGGAAAGAAACCTGGCCTGGAGGAAGAGACGGCAGCTACTTCTGAAGGAAGGGCTGCCTCCCAGGGGCTCAAGAACCCTAGAGCAGCACAGCCACAACCGCTGCACCAAGTCACCCTGTGAAATCCAGGCCTCGAGTGAAGGAGGTACCGCCTGCCTACCAGATGACTGTCCTGGAAATCGGAGGCAGAAATATGTAGCGATTGCTTTATTATGCATTTGGAATAGTTTGGCCAGATCAAAATTCAAACAGGGTTTTGCTGAATATAGAGCAAACTAAACCTATTTTCTTACTCTTTGATTATCCTCTTGTGATAAAACCCCAATCATGGAGTTGGGAAGATAGCTCAGTGGGAAAAGTGCTTGCCCGGCAAGTACAAGGTCCTGAGTTCAATTCCTAGTACCACCAATAAAAACAAAAAACTCCATCACATGCTTTCCCTCCAGTGCTTATCGTAAACGTCTGGTTTGATTTTAAGAAAGTCACTCCCCTCTCTCTCCATGTATGCATCCTCCTGCCCTGACCACGGGTTCCCGATCACGCCTCTGAGCTCCACAGGCCAAGCGCCTTCTAATCGTGAACATCTGTTTCGAGTGCTTGCGAACCGCCGACATTTTCCAAGGGACTCAGCAAATGCCTGCTGGGGGCAAGAAGCCCACACGCTCCTCTTCTGTACACAAACAGAAGCCAAGCAGGCCGGGGTTACAGAGCCTTACGAATGCAAAGCCTTCACTTGCTGGACTACGAGGGGCTTTCAGGAGCGAAATCACTGAAAAAGCCACTGCTGTCTGGAAACCCAAGAAGCCCCCGACCCTTAGTACATGCATGGTGGATGATCATGCAAGGCTGAGGGGGCAGACGAAGCTGACGCTCGTGACAGCGGAGCAGGAGGTCCCAGCCAAATGACTTGTCATGGGCCACGTGACCCTGGGCTGCTCCCTAAGGTGACAGCATGACACAGTCAACAAAACCACCTAATTCTTTCAAGCTCAACTGCAAGCTAGCTACCCAGCTGACAAAGGGAGACACAAAATGTCACATGGTAGGTCTGGAAGCGATAATCCAGCTTTGTTCAGATTCACAGAGCAAAGGTCTTTGCTGTGTTAATCTGGGGTCTGCTCCGGCTTCCGCTGACCCCAGGCATCTGCCTCTTCCTTCACTGCAGTGAAAGGTGGGGAGCGAGTGGGGAGGGGTTCGAACAGGGCTGAAGCTCGCCCCAGGATTTGCTCTGGGAAACAGTGCGACCCTAGGCATCTAGCAAGCCATCAGGATCAGGACGTGCAATCCTGTCTTCCCACGGCCACGGTGAATCAAGGGTTAAGGAGCCCAGTATCACAGACAGCAAGGGGACTTGGTGGCTGGGGGACTGTGCGCTTGAGCCACACCCCCCCCCACGGAGGGAGGGGCCCTGGGACGATGGCAGGACCTCTGACAGACTTTCTGCTCCAGTACCTTGTGAAACAAATCATTTCCTGAAAACCCGAGGCTCCTGCCCGCCCGCTCGGACTCTGCTAATGCGATTAGAGCAGCCAATTTCCTGGGCTGCTCTCCCTGCCGCGGCACCCATCGGGCCTGGGCTCCGCAGAGGCCTCGCTCGGGCTCCTTGACAGAAGGCCCCGGAAGAGGGCAGGGCTTGAGGACCTTTGCATCACCACTGGGGAGCGGAAAGCAGGCTGGACACAGGCCTGGGGCATGCACGGGGTACGAGCTCCTTGGTTGTGCCTTCCTCCATGCCCGGAGGATACCAAAGGAGTAAACAGCCGCACACCCCACGCTGGAGGACCCCACACTCCCTACCCTTCTTGTCAGCACCGCCACACTCGGTGCTCGCCCTCCGTGGATGGACTTTGCTCTCCACCCTGGGTACATCTTGCACTCACAGCCAGCAGCTGTCCTCGACTCCCAGGTGACTTTCTCAAGGTCAGAAACAGCCCAGACCTCCCGTCCCCGGCGGCAGACCTCCCTTCACTTTGTTTCCACTGTTTACAAGGAGACTAAGAAACCACCAGCGAAGAAGAAAAGGCTAGTGCACCCACCCTGAATCCAGGTACCTGCCCAGGGAGGATTAAGTCGAAATGAACTAAGGCCACCCCGCGGAGGGAGGGGGATGAGCTCCCAAGGAAGAGAAAAGAACCCTTTTTCATCTGAGGAGAAGAAAAGCATAACTCCGTGTGACACCCAGCTCCCAGGAAATGGACTCCCGAAGACGGCCTGTGGGGCTCCTCCGCTCAACCCAGGGAGAAGGAAGGACAGTAAACTCATGCTTGGATCTACAGCCATGCACGCGGACAAAGGGCCTGAGGTATTCTACGCGATGGTAGAGCGGGAAATGTGGGACACCCCTGAACAAGGAGAAGAGGCCACCCAAGGATGACATTAACTTTCTTTTTCAGTTTTTCCTTATGTGTGGAGACAGAGCCCCGGGCGCTGGACACGCTAAGCACCTGCCCTAACACGGAGGTTCACGCCGGCCCTGGTACTTGTCCTCTGAAGTCACCACTCCTCTGGACATTTGGAGCTGCAGAGAGCTGAGACCACCATAGAGTCACTGGTCACAGAGCTGCACCCCCAAAGTGACCCCTCTCTCCGGGGAGCACACAGCAGGTTCTCGGGGGAGACAGCATGAGTGACAGCTGCTCGCCGCCCATAGGCGCCTCCTCAGTGCCCGTTCCCTGCGGGGCGCAGACCAGAGGCTGACAGTGCCGCCATGCAGCCCCGACCTTAGAACACCAGCAGCCGTGTGGACGAGCAGGAGGCCTTCCCACCAGGGGAGGACAGTGCCGTCCCTCCATGGTTCAGGTCAGTACCTTGGAGTCAGGCTGGGGAGGCAGCCCAGAGGCGCAGAACCTGCCTACAGGCGCCAAGCCCTGAGCTCGATTCCTGGTGCCAAAACCAACTGAACAAACAAACAGCATGCTGGAGTCTCTGACTCTTCCTCACCCTGAGCCGGCTTGGACTTCTCTCTTCCTGCACCTTATCCATCATCACAGCACGACGGCTCCAGTTTTACAGGCGCTGTGGACGCCACTGCGTCCTGCACCTCCACGTCCCCACGGGCGCCAGCCCATCGGCCCACTCTCCTGCGCTCACTCTTGCACTGACTTCTGAGCGGCAGCACCACCCCAGCCTACCCCAGCCTGTGGACAACACCACAGGCTCTGAAAACGAGACTGTGAGGGCCTCAAGGCCCTCCCTGGTCAGCGCCTGTGAAGCGTCCACATCTCTAGCCACATGAGCCCGGGTCCTTGCAAGGGCCACGCAATGTGCCCTGGTAGCTGGCAGGTGTCTGCGAAGGTCTTTGTGCCCACAGGGCAGCAGCCACACTGACTGCCCTCAGCTCTGCAGACAAGCGAGGCGTGCTCCTGCCCAAAGCTGGTGACCACGCCTCCCCAGCCGTGGTCTGCCCGAGTGGCCCGTGCCTCCCCTCACTCCGACCGTCCTTGCTGCCCCATGGCCTCCAAGCTGTTCTGCCTTCCGATACCACTTTTCACCTCCTAACTCTGAGTACAGAGCTCTAAGTATGGAGAGTGCCTGTTAAGTTGTCTCTCTCCTCTCGTGAAAAAGTATCAAGCAGGATGTGGTGGCTCATGCCTACAATCCTAGCGGGCTGGAAGGCCGAGGCAGGAGGATCATACGTTGGAGCCCAGCCTGGGAGACTTAGTAAATTACTAAGTCCCTGCCAAAATAGAAAAGATAAAAGGGCTGGTAAGCTCAGTGTTAAGGGCCTGGGTTCCAGCTCCAATACTAAAAGGGGGTGGTGGCGGCAGTACTGAGCAAAAAAGAGATTTTATTATTATTTTGACTGTCTTTGTTCATTGTCTGTAAAATGATGTTAGTGCATGTTAAATAAGTGAACACATGGTATCATACAGCAGAACATGCCACAACGGAGCCATGCGTAAATACTGTAATCAGCACGCTTGGCTAGAGGATCGCTCTGCCTAGGCATGAGCTCACGTGGCTACTCCAGAATACAGACGAGGCTCTAACATGACCTGACACACGCTCATTAACTAGCGCCGTGTGTTCACATGCTTGGGTGAAGCTTCAACAGAAGGATGTATACGTATGGGCAGAGAGCTCCCACCTGGACACGGAG
>PVKN010021392.1:0-15552 GCA_004027915.1 Capromys pilorides
AGGCATTCGTGCATGAAAAAGTACACAAGAACATTTATAGTAATTGTATAGTACCAACCAAAATGGGAAACACAATTACTAGAATGAGACATATTGTGAGTTTTTGACATGGTGAACTGCTACATATGAGTTAAAAATAACTGATAGGTACAATAGTAGGATTGACTTCCATAGATGGTGTGACTGACGCAAAGTAATACATAGTTAATGATTATGTTTATGAAAAGGTTGGGAATAGACAAACCTTAAAGTATAATGAGAGAAGTCAGAGAACTTACCTTAGATATAAGTGAGTATCTACTGGGGAATTGTAATGAGCCTTCTAGAATGCCCAAAATGGTTTCTTGCCATGGGTGGCAAGAATATGTACAAATATGTACAAATTTATTGTGCTGTCCATGTAAGATTAGCGTGTTTTCCTATATACCTCAGTTAATTTACCAAAGCTTTCTCTGAACAGGACTCTTCTGATTGCTTTTAATACTGTACTATTCAGGTGATATAGATACTTAGCTGCTTTTTTCTATCAGAAAATCATGGAAAGCTCTTACCTGGAGCACTCAAAGTCAGTCAAAACACAGAAGGGAAAGAATTGCAGTTGTTTTTTGGTAGCTCATCTTGAGCAGGGGAGATACAATCTTACAGGGAAACTCCTCTCCACCCCCATTTCCCAAAGTACATCCCTCTTTTCCCTTCTCCATGTGCAATGTGCTTATGAATTTTAAGCCAGTATTTTACAAATGCCCTTTATGGATACAGCTTGTTTATACGTGGAGAATTGAGTATTATTAGTAGTACAGTACAGATGAAATAATTGAAATGTCAAATATTGAAGGTTATATTTCAGAGAAGATACTTAATCTAATAAACTGTTTTTATTTCAAGGACCCCAGAACACTGGCCATGGTGCAGCTTCTGGTTTTGGAGGTGTTTTTGCAGGACAACAAGGATCTGAAAATTCAGGACCTGGGTTCTGGACTGGCCTTGGAACTGGAGGAATATTAGGATATTTGTTTGGCAGCAATAGGTAGGCTTTGCATTGGTCTCATTTGCTCTTCATATCAGCTTTTCCTTCAGGGCTTCTTTATTTTGCTTATAATTTTATGGCATTTGCTTTTATTTTCTTTTTAAATAAGATTAGTTTGAGATTTCTTTTTTTTTTTTTTTTTTTGCGGAACCAGGAATTGAACTCAGGACCTTGCACTTGCCAGACAGGCACTTGTGCCCCTGAGCTATCTTCCCAGCCCCAAGTTTGAGATTTTTGATCAATATTGTGTATGTTATTTTCCTTCATTGTAGTTCCTGTCATCCTCAAATATTATGAAATAGAGAAAGACTTTACTGGACATCTGAAAACATGAGAAGGCAGAAAAGGAGACATTTGGGAGGAACTATCAGCAGTCTGGTTTGGAAGGAGAATGGTAGAAGTAAGCCTGAAAAGAGTCTAAGGCCAGAGTTTAGAGTGTCTTGAGTATTAATGGTAGTTTAAGTTTAGATTTTTCTTGAGTATGAGTTCAAAAAGAAAGAACAAGCTGGGCATAGTTGCATACACCCAGAATTCGGGAGACTGAAGCAAGAAGACTTAAAAGTTTGAGGTCAGACTGTATGATACAGTAACTTCAAGGGCAGCCTGAACTATAGCAAGATGATGTCTCAAAAAAGAACATTTCACTTTCTTTTTACTGTCTTGCCCCAAAGCAGTGATTATAACATTTGCAGAAATTTACAGAACTTATTTCATGTTAACTCTGGTTTAGTGAATATTCTGGGAAAGATATTTGATAATATGGTTTTTTTTTTTTTTTCCCCTTATGATTTAGGAACAGAAAGGTAATTAAAAGTTAGAGTCACAAGAAAGATGCCTGATCACTTCTGTGTCTTTAAAGGGCAGCAACACCGTTTTCAGACTCATGGTACCGCCCTTCCTATCCTCCTCCATACACAAGCTCATGGAACGGTCGTGCTTACTCATCACCTCACGGAGGTTTGGGCTACTCGGCATGTTCAAACTCAGAGACGAAAACCAGAACGGCGTCAGGTGAGTCAAAATGTAGATGCTCCTACTGTGTAGTAGGAAAGTTGAGAAATAGTTTTGGAATTTAAGAAGATGGCTGTATGTTTAGCAGTTATGATTAGAAAATAATTCAGATTCAGACATTTTTATTTTTATTAATATGTGTTTGTAGTACATAATGATTACATGGCTTGTGGGAACATGGTGTGTATATAATCTTTTCTCCTGTTGGTAAACATTCTTTAAAAATCAAAGTTGGTTTAGACTCGGCCCTACCACTGAGGTTTTAAGCCTTTCTAAAGTTAGGAGTTAGTTTTTACCAATGTTTAATTCTTGTGATCTGTAGTGATCCTTTAAAATAATATTTTTAAGTAGAAGTCTTTTCAAATTTAAGAAAATTAAAAATACATGGAGCTAGGGCTGGGGAGATAGCTGTGTGGCACAAGTGCCTGCCTGGCAAGTGCAAGGTTTTGAGTTCGAACCCCAGTCCTACAAAAAAAAAAAGAAAAGAAAGAAAGAAAGAAAGAAAAAATACATGGAGCTATACTTGAAATAATTATCAGAAATATTTTAATGTTTACTACAAAGGGTAAATAATTTTTTTTTTTTTTTAGTAGCAACTACTAGTTTTATTATTGGATATATACATCTTACAGCCTCCAATTGCTGGTATTACAGGCATGCACCACCACAGCTCGCTAAAATCAGTATGTTAAAGGCAATAATAATATTGTTTTTCAGGATTAATTTTTTTTTTTTGGTACCGGGATTGAACTCAGGATTAAATTTTTGATTAAATTAAGCATGCAAAGCAAATTATAAAATTAAAATTTAACCAGTATACAAGAGATATAGAACAAGTATCTTCCAAAGAAGTACCTGGGAAAAGGTAAAAAGAGAAAAACAAAAACAACCAAACAAAAAACCATGCACCATGGTACACATCTTTAACCCCAGTAATTAGGAGGCTGAGGCAGGAGGATGGCCACAAGTTCAAGGCTAGCCTGAATTACATAATGAGTTCAAGAGCAGCCTGAACTACATAACCAGATCATACATCCAAAAGAAAAAGAGAGAAAAGCAGAGTGTAAGATGGTAGGAAAAAATTCAAATTCATTCATTCAACAATGTTGTGGGGGCTGGGGAGACAGCTCCGTGGCACAAGCGCCTGCCTGCAAGTGCAAGATCTTGAGTTTGAACCCTGGTCCTGCCAAAAAAAACCAAAAAAGACAATATTATGAACTGTCTACTAAAAGCCAGATTTATTTTAAGTCCCAGGTATACAGCAGAAAACAAAACAAAAATATCTGCCTTTGTAAAGCTTCTATCCTAATGGGGAAAAACATAACAAACTAGGTAAACTAATCACATATTATGTAATACGATGATAAGCATAAGGGCAATGAGTGCAATAAACCTGTTAAAAATGGAAAGTGAAGTCTTTCCAAATTGAACCTCCTATAGGAGTGAAACAATGTTAAGTGGATATCTGGGAGAAAGAACTTCCCAGGGACAAGAGTAACAAGTGCAAATATCCTGGGGCTCTAGGATGTGCTTGAGGAGGCCTCAGTCTGAAGTGGTCTTACACAGATTTAGTAAAACATAAGCTCAGGGATGAAGCAGGATGAGTCATCTGAGAAATTGGAGGACACTAAAGCTTTGGCTTTTAACACTTCCGTGCTAGCTCAAACCACCCTTGGTACATGTATGACTGATCCACTGAGTGGCTTGCACTACTGATAGTACAAATGAATCTAATCACTTTATTAGTCTTTTTACCAATAAAATTAATAAAGAGTTAAGAGTGTAGTTGCAGTTAAATCATAAGATTAGCTTATAGATTGTATGTGAAAAAGCTCAGTCAAAATGACTGCAAGTTTTTTTTGTTTTGTTTTTTGGCAGGACTGGGGTTTGAACTCACGACCTTGCACTTGCCATGGAGGCACTTGTGCCACCGAGCTATCTCCCCAGCCCCATGACTGCAAGTTTTGGCCTAAATATTTAACGCGAATACAATGAACCTACAAATCAAAAGCCATGGGCTGCTAGCCCAAAATAAAATAGAATAAAATAAAATTGCCAGCAATATGCTGTTTATGACAGTTCATGAGCACACTTAAAATTTTAAAAATATGAGAAAACGTTATGAAGCAAACCTCAAAGATAGTAGCTGCTGGCTATAGGAACATTGGACAAAATAGTCTTTTTTTTTTTTTATCTTTAGCTGCTCTAAGTTTGGCACTGTTAGTCTTGTCCTTCTGACAAGACTACAGTCTTTGACAACCAAGTCACATTCTTATTTGGATTAAGCCACAATTTATGCAACAACCCCCATTAGTTAGTAAGTGCTATGTGAAGTTTTATTACAGTATTTAAATTCTCTAACTACTTAAGGCTTTCTCTCCTTGATCACAACTATTAATACTAGGAAGGACAAAATTATTCTTCATGGTGACATCATTACATCACCAGTGGCCTTGTATACCTGTTTTTAGAGTGACGGGCTGTACTCGCTTCATACTACAGTGGCCTGCCACCACCCCAAAAGAAGTTTCAAAATCCCAGGGCTGTGTTCTGCTGATAATCCTACATAGGGCTTCTCATGAGGGCTCCCTGCCCCCATGCTCAGGCTCTTCTCACCCCGCTGGCTTCCTCATTGAGCCTGCCAGCCAGACAATCAAAGGAGTGAAGGGAAAGAGAAGACAACCAGTGGTTTGCAAGGTGGTACGGTGGCCCAGACTAGCCAGAAAAGCTTGCTGCCTCCATGGAAGCTCACTTGCCCACAGCCAGCAAGGGTGGTCTGTGCGCTTCAGCAAGAATGTTTTATAAGAAGCAAAGATACAAAAAATAGTAACTGTTGGAGTTAAATATCCAACTAATCATTGGAAATGGGAAGTGGTCATGAGACATTTGTGTATTGCCATGCATTAGGAATAAGCTGTGTAACAATAATTCTTGAATTCAATAAAAAAGTTTAAAAATATGAATAGAATTCTCATAGTGCTGGTTTGGATATGAATCAACATAATCATCTTGAGAAACTGATACTTACTAAAATTAAATCTAACGACATCTAGGCCCTTATGGTTTTACTCTCGATATTATGTGGCGTTGTTGCTTCTTTCCTTCAATGATACCAAAGTCTGTAAAAGTTCAAATCCCTTATGAATGACAGTATTTGCATATAGCCTAGGAATATACTCTTATATGTATTAGATCATCTCCAGATTACTGAAAACACCTAATACAAATTAATTACTCTGTAAATACTTGTTACATTGTATTGTTTAGGGAATAATAACAAGGAAAAAATGTGTACATGTTCAGTAAAGTGTAATTTCTTTTGGAAATATTTTCAAACCACATTTAGTTGAACCGTACATATGAAATTCAGTGTTAGGGCCACTGTACCTATAATAGGAAAAAAAAAAAAAAAAAAATATATATATATATATATATATATATATATATATGCATGCTAGAGAGATAGCACATTCGTCTAAGCACCTGCCTGGCAAGTGCAAGGACCTGGGTCTTGTCCCTGGTACTACATGCTATGCTGGCCCCCAAGCTCTGGGTGTGCCATGTTGGCCACCGGAACAGGGTATGGTGGTGCATGCCGGTAATCTCAATCCTGGGGTGGCTGAGACAGGAGGATCACTATGAGTCCGAGTGGTGTGGCTAGACCCTGTATCAAATAGATAGACAGATAAATAAATATATACATATATGTATATATATATATATTATTATTATTTTTTTTTTTTGAAAGGTATGCACAAGAATGTTCATAGCATGCCTAGTCATAGCCTGTGTTCCCTTTAGTATATAGGTGGATGTCTGAGTACACCAACCATTCCTGCTCCATCCTTCCCATGTTGGTCAGCTTTCCAGTTGCTAATGACCAAATGCCAGATACCCATAACTTAAGGGAGAGATTTCATTTACTTCACGACTAAAGGAAATTTAGTTCATGGTTGGTTGGCTCTAAGAAACTTTACGGCAAATGGGTGCAGCAGAGCAGAGGTGATTGGTTTATCATGTGCAGGAAACAGAGTAGGAGAACAGCACCAGAGGAAAAGGTGATAGACCAGGTGTAATGGCCAAGGTTGTGCCTCTGTGACTGACCCTGACACACCCAGAAGTGTGCTTTACTAATCTCTGCTGCTCCCAAGTGAGTCAGATTGACACAAGGAAGCATTAATGCCATATTTCTTCTGCATCCATTGTTTGTTTTCCATTGGAGTTGACAGGTGATGAGGCCTTTCTGTTAATTGGCCTAGACCCTACTTTGAGTGTTAGCCATTCCACATTGGCTTGCTATTGAGCACATTTTCTTTGGTTCTTGACTAAGCATTATTCATAGCAAATGTGGGTGAGTGCGTTGGGCTTGATGATTGGAAAGCTTGTTGTGGGAGGTGCTGCAGTGCCCTGCATTCTCTTGTTCACTTAATGGCTCATTTGTTTCTCATCTCTCTTATTCACTTATGAATAATAAACATGCATTGCTTTTGTAAGTTTATATAAATTATTTTAAAAAGCTAATACAAATTTTACTTTTCTCATTCTAGGATATGGCGGTACTAGACGACGTTAAAAAAGAAAGTTGACTTGGAGCATTAGAGGCAGATTTTCTGAGTTTTCATCACTTTCTCTTTTTAAAAAAAGTGCTGTCTACTAACTTCTAGGGAAGAGGAATATTCAAAAGTTCTGTGGTGTTTTGTCCTGTGTATCTTTTTTTTTTTGTGGAACCAGGGATTGAACTCAGGCCCTTGACAGGCAAGGGCTTATTCTACTGAGCTATCTCACCAGCCTCCCATCCTATATATCTTTTTGTATTTCATTATTTGTGGCTAAGAGTTGGTATATGACAAAATGCTTATTTATGACATATTTATATAATATGCAGGTGTCTAGTGCAGTTCTTGAGTGGTGATTCCTGGTGAAATGCTAAGAACTTACTATTTGCTTATAAAAACCTTTGAAACCATTGGAAAACATTACTACTGAAGTCACAACAGTAGAAACTGGTAAAAATTCCAGTCTTAGGTGGCTTTAGTGGATGAGTCTTTACCTCATAGAAACAGTAATATTTAATTTGGTGTTACATTATTTAATGTTCGCTCTTCTTCAAATATTTAAACCAAACTTTGGACTACTAATTATTCTAATTCATAGATTCAGATCACTTGAGCTCTGGAGCTCTGAATCTTTCAGTGGTGGTAGGCTTCTGGTGAGAATTAACTTTCGTAGGTAAAGGTAGAAAATATGCACCTATTGGGCCGGCAAGATGGTTCAGCGGTCTAAAGCGCCTACTTAGGAAAGCTTAGGCAACTGCAGGGATTGCGATTTGATCCCTGGCACCACATGCTGCGCCAGCCCCACCCTCAGGGCAGGCTGAGCCGGCCATTAAAAGAAAGAAAGAAAGAAAGAAGGAAAGAAAGAAAGAAAGAAAGAAAGAAAGAAAGAAAGAGTCTGAAAAATTAAAAAATAAATAAAGAAAAAAAAATATGCATCTATTGAAAAAAGAAAGAAAAATACTGAGAAGGTTGTGATTGATTGTGTGCTGACAAATAGTTGAAACTTTCCTCTTTCTTCAGTTGACTAATGGCTGATGCATTAGTCAACTTGAGAAGTTTAGAAGTTGAAGTGACTCAGCAGGGGACCAGGGTCCTCACTATGTAAATATCCTGAGTGTGCAAGAAGAGAGCAGGGAGCTGGTGTGAGTGCTGCACCCACCTGAGGGTAGTCTGCTTATAATACAAGGGAGGAAAAGAGGTTTGCTATCCCCTTTTGGCTCTTGTTGCTTTTGTGATCTTGTGCTATCTTGAACTGTTACCCCTCTGCCATGCTTTGGAGCCAGCTAAGTATAGATTGAAACCTCTACAAACTGTGAACTAAATAAACATTTCCTTCTTAATTTTGGGTGTTGGGTGTTTTGTCTCAGCAATGAGAGAAAAACAACCAAGACAATGTAGTATTGGGAATGGGGTCATTGGTGGATCCACCTGACACTGTGGTACAAGAGCCTTTCATAATAGCTTGTGGGAAGACTTTGGAAGTGTTTGGAAATGCTGGCTGAAGGAGTAGCACTGGCATGCCTTAGGCTATTCTGTATGGGGTTTATGGTTAGTGCCCATAAACCAGAAGGCTAATGTAAACTCTGCTGATAAAAGACCAGCCTTGGGAGGTTTCTCTTAGGAAGAAGGACTGCATTGGCTGTTGTGAGTTCAGACAGTGGGTTACAGCTTAGCAGGAAGTTTGTCTGCATTTTGCTCCTAGTGAGATTGAGGGTGGTATACTAATTAATATGGTATAAGAAATTTCAAGGCAGTCGAATATTGAGGCTGTGGCATGACTGTTGTTGGGTACTTTCGCGAGATCTATGTTGAGAATTAAGAGCAAAGAGCCCAGAGGGTGAATTACAATGTGAGTTTGGCCAGAAGGCAAGCCCCAGTAAGGCTGTACACTACATAAAGATAGAGCCAGGGAGACCTCCATTGTTGAGAAGGGATAGGAGAATAAAGATGGCCTGAGGGCATTACAGGAAGCAGCAAATCTCCATCCTTTGCAGCCTTAAAAAAACTACAAAAGGGGAAGACTGTTTAGAGGAGAAGCCTGCAGAGCACCATGTTCCAGAATGACAGTGGCATAGAAAGTTTGTTCTTGAGAACTTGATTCAGAGTACCTAGTGATCCAGGCACTTGACCACTATGGTTAAGAGAGAGGGAAGCCTGGCTATTGTTCCACCTGGCAGCAGACCTTGGCATCATCTGCATAGTACTGGCTGTAGGCTCGTACTGAATGCAGGAGTTGTGGGGTGAAGAACGTTTGCACTTCAATTTCAGAAGGCCTGGACCAGGCAGTGTGTCCTTGACGGGGCAGTGTATGAAGCTGCGAGGGTGAAGCCAAAGGTGCCGTGAAGGCCTCACAAGTTTGAAGAAACAAGGAATGTGGATGACCTAGGGAAACCTACAAGGAGGGAGTAAAGCCAGCCCAAGAGAAGCGATGGGAGCTATAATCACCGGAAATGCTATAGAGGTGGAACCACACAAGCCCTCTGGATCTCAGATTGCCTCAGATGTTGGATGTGGAACTACAGGACTTTGCCCTGTTGGATTTTGGACTTGCTTTGGTCCCAATCCTTTGTATTCCCCTGATTGTAACTTTCAGAATGAAAAATTTATCTTATGCCATTGACTGTTAGAAGTGTTTAACTTTTCGTTTGTACAGGGTCTTACAGCTAAGAGCTTATTTTAAATTTCAGAGATTGGGATTTAGTCTTTTCAGCAGTGCTGAAACTGTTAGAACTTTGGAAGTTCTTGCAGGTGGACTAAATGCCTTTTGCATAAAGAAATGTGCTTGAGGAAGGCAGGGGTGAAATGTTATGGTTCTAATGTAATATAATGTCAATAGACTTAATGCTGTTTTTTTTTTTTTTTTTTTTTTTTCTTTTTTGTGGAACCGGGGATCGAACTAAGGACCTTGCACTTGCTGGGTAGGCACTTGTGCCCTAAGCTATCTCCCCAGCCCCAATAGTGGTTCTTAAGAATTGTTAAACCTGGGTTGGGGAGATAGCTCAGTAGAGTAAGTGCCTGCATGATAAACGCAAAGTCCTGAGTTCAATCCCTGATACCACAAAAAAAAAAAAGAATTGTTAAACCTATGTTATTATGTTCAAGTTGTGTAATGATAAGAACAGCATGTCTTTGTATCTGTAGACCTGCTTAAAGACCTGCCTAGTTACCTGCTTGACAAGGGGTAGATTGTGATGGTTGGTACATTGTGTCAGCTTGAGAAGTATAGAAGTTTAAAACTCAGGAGGGACCCCAGGGCCTCTCTGCTGTAGTTTGGGCAACAAGAGAAAAGTAACCAAGACATTTCCTAAGAAGTGAAGTTCAAATACTTTAACAAAGGTCTTTTAATAGCAAAAGCATGCACTTCTCAGTGGAATCTCATATTGTAATAGAATTGTACATTAAAATGACAAATAAGGATTATTCTCAGTCTTTGTACTATCCTTGACTTCCTATATTTCATTTGAAAATTTTTAGGGAGCATATTTTTGTTAACTGAAAATGGAGTCATGAGTAAATGAAAAAATTAATGATATTTGAATCTTTAAATCTGTTCTGAAACTCCTGTATCATAATCATTTAAACAGGGTGTATGTTTTGACTCTGCTCAGGACAATATAGCTAAGCTATCAAAATGCATAAAACTTTGTATATTCTGAGCTTGCCTTAATCTGAGTTTCATTAGAATGCTATTATAGCTAGAAATGTAGCACAGTTGATTTTTACCTTGAAAATGCGTTTTAACTCAGATGAGTGGTCAAATCCACCAAAATTGCTAAATCTATCCGTCATTTTTGATCTCTGAATTTTTTTTTTTAAATGTTAGCATAGTAAAGCTATAATTTATTTTTTTTTAAAATTTTATTTATTTATTTATTTGTTTGCTTGTTGTGTTTGTTTGTTTGTTTGTTTATTCATTTTGTGGCTGGCTCAGCCTGCCCTGGTGGTGGCGCTGGCGCAGCATGTGGTGCCGGGGATCGAACTGCAGTCCCCGCAGTTGCCTGAGCCCTGCTAAGCAGGCGCTTTAGACCACTGAACCATCTCGCCGGCCCCGATCTCTGAATTCTTTTACAAAATTTCTTTTTATTTCATACATGACTTGGTGTCATTTTGGAAATCTTAAGTCATTGACAGTTTACCGTGACTTAGTATTTTATCCAACTTGTGAGTATCGTATCCAATTTGAGAAACGGTGTCTGTGTAATTAGCTTCTATAATTGTAAGGACCTCGTGGAACAGGCAGTAATTTAATCTCTTGGGGTTTTGTGTAATTCACAGCTTTGATGATGATTTGCACTTCATTTTTAAAGCTTTCACACACATGTTCTTGATATATGGACCAAGGATACTTCTTTCCTTTTTTATTTTAGGGAAGAGTCTACAGGGTATTCAAGGTTTCACTACTAAATTGAACTCATTGATGTGCCTGTTTATAGCCTCCCAAGAGCTGGGATTACAGGGGCATGCCACCATGCCCAGTCTCAATTGCCATCTCAGCGTGCCCCAGGGGTTAGGGCCAGCAGAGCAGGCCTGAGGAACTGAATCCCCGGCCTCTGTACCTGCTTGCAGGTGCTTTAATCCACTAAGCTATTTGGCTGGCCCTTGCACCGGTGATGTTTCATGGTACGTAAATTGCTGGCAGCAATGACATAATCATCTATTAATTTTAATTTATTTTTTACTGACCATTGTCATCAGTACCAGATATGTTGACTTGGGTAAAAGAAACTTACTTTTTTATATTTTTGGTCTTTGGTTTTTTGAACTGGGCTTGCTGTGTAGTCTCACTGGCTTTGAACTGTTTATGTAGCTGGCCTCAAACTCGTAGTACTCCTTCAGTTTCAGCCTCCCCAGTGCTGGGATTACAGGTCTGTGCCATCATGCCCCGCCCAAGAAAACTGCTTTAATGTCACTTTTACTACTTTATCAAACCAAGGAATTTAGTTTTTGTTGTTGTTTGAAAGCGGTTAAGTGACATAAACATCATCAGTACTTGTAATAAAAATGGCAAGTTGAGCAGTGCCTGTAACATTACTACTTTTATCTATTACCGAAATATAAAATTTGAAATTAGCAGCTTCTCCAAATCTGTTTTGACATTTTTATTTCTTCAGTTTGCCTGGCTAGTTTTCTTTTTTTTCTTCCAAAACCTTTTCACCGAGAAGATTACAAAGGAATTGTTTTGTACCAACCCATAATAATGAAAATCAAGTACCCATTTTCATTGCAGCACAGAGACATGTCCTTTCAATCAGTTTCTACCTGCATGCATTTGATTAGTGTACTTTGTGGGAGAGCACAGAGACCTGTGTGCTGGCTAAGCCTGGACTACTCCACTAGCGTGGCTGGTCCTGCTATGCAGGAGTAAGCGGTCTGCTTGATACCAGCCACTTAGGTTCATTGGGTCAGCTAGGTCCTTGGCTTTGTGCTGACCAAATCAAAGGAAGCCATTTGATTTGGACTTAAAGGACTTACTTAAAGGTAGCTGCAAGGGGTGAAGGGGATTATCTGCTTCACGTCACCTCACTGTTACAAGTGTGTTGGGTCTGGTTCTTTATAGCAAGGAATAGTGGGGGAGGGGATATAGTGGAGCAATACACATGCAGGCTAGTTCTATCCCTTCCTGGGCCAGAACTTCTCCTTTGTCTAAGGGAATGAAATTGGACTTGACCTTCCAGTGTCAGAATCTGCATATTTGGGCTGGGGAGATAGCTCTGTGGCACAAGTGCCTGCCTGGCAAGTACAAGGTCATGAGTTTGAACCCTGGTCCCACAAAAAAAAAAAAAAAAAAGGATTTTGGGCTGGGGAGATATCTCGGGGGCACAAGTGCCTGCCTGGCAAGTACAAGGTCCTGAGTTCAGTCTCCAGTTCTAGGGAAGAAAAAAAAAAAAAAAATCTGTATATTCTGTTACGCTGGGCTGAGGAGAGGTGGAGCTATTTATGCCCCAAGCCTGAGGAAGTTTGGAAAAGTCATTTGTCTCTAAAGAAAAAAGAAAAAAAGTTAAAAATTCCATTTTGCAGTGCTGCTTACACTTGAAGTCTTCAGTTTAGTGAATCTACACAGCCTACCTTACCAAACCTATGCTGTGCAGAGTCTCTTTCTCCAATGTTACCTTGGGTGCCAGATTCCTGGCTTTCAGGTTCTTGTGCATGAGGAGCAAAGTGGACACACGGTATAGCAAAGACAGCTAAATTTAATACCAAGGGGGGAGGTATTCTCAGAGTAGACTCAGCAGCAGAAAGGAAAATGACATGAATAGAAAGGAAGATGGCATAGGTACTGAATAAGTGGCAGAATTGAAAATTTAAGAGCTGGCCCAAGGATCTTTGTGTGTTTTGTGTTTAGACCCTAGAACAAGGGAAAGGGGGGTATTGCCTAGGTTCAGATGATTTCCCCTTTTTTTTGAGGGGAAACATTGTTTTCTTATCTATATCAATGTTATAATGAGGTGGGGTGGGAGGAACAAGGCAAACATGGGAAAGAAAAGTCCAAAAAATTCCTTTATGCGTTTGAGTAAGTGGAGGGAGGGAGGAAGGAAGAGAGAAGAGAATGAGAATGTAATGAACATAGATAAGTTTTCTAAGGGGCTGGGGAGATAGCTCCATGGCACAAGTGTCTGCCTGACAAGTGCAAGGTTGTGAGTTCAAACCCCAGTACCGTAAAAAAAAAAGGTAAGTTTTCTATACATTAATGTAGCTACCCTGAAAAAGAGTCTAGCTATTCTAGTTTAGATGTTTAATGTACACAAATTTAGGTTTATAGAATTATAGAATGGTAAGATCCATGCATAAATGTGGCACCCACTTTATATTGAATATGTGACTCAGAAGAGCTATCATTTCAGTGTACCTTACAATCTGTCTGCTTCTGTGGATAAAGTGAATCACCCCGAAATAGATCTTCATCATAGGAACACTCATTTTGTGGTACTTAAATGCAAAGCAAGTAGGCATCCATTGCTTTTGGGAATGTATAAATGTAAAAATGTGAGTTCAGGCTGAATATATAGCTTAGTGGTAAGTAGCTTAGTGCCTGGCAGTGGAAAAAAAAAAAAGATTTGGTGAACACCACTTTTAATAGGTGAATATCAAAGTTGCTTAGGAGGAAAATCAATTTCCAACCTGATATCTGACACATCTCTTTGCAGTCCTTCAGGAAGAGTACTTACATGGTTACAGAGCTCTTACTAAGGGAGGGAAGCATGAAAGTAGATTGAAAATTCTGACTTACTGTCAAATTCTAGGTAGTCTTGAGGAAATGCTGGTTCTCTGTTAGCTTGTGGCTGTGACTGGAAATGAAGTTGGCCCAGGTCTCACAGCAGGACATGAAGTGTGCCCAGGAAGAATTGCAACACATACAGGTCTAAATCAGAGACCTGTCACCTCGGAAATCTAGGTGGAAGGTGCCATGTGGCCTGTGTAGAAACACAGAAACTAGTGGCAGAGAATATGCCAGGCTGGGAAAGACTATGTGGCAGCAACAATGTAGCTGAGAATGAGGTCTGCTGAGAACTGAGTTCTGAGAATTGGGTCCTCTTGTCCTGAAAATACTTGAGAAATAATGTATCAAGAAAAAAATGCTGGAGTAGTGAGTGCTAGCAACTCAGCTCGTCCAGGGCAAAGTGCCTAGAGTGTGGAAAACGGTAACGTGGAGAGGAACCAAGGTGATTGGAAGGTACATGGAATCATGAGGAGGATAAAATGGAATTCAGACACAGAAGAAAGAGCTACTGCTATGGACTGGAGACCTCAGCTGCAGAGAGTCGTTGTGTAGCTACCAGCAGGAAGGTAGTGAAACCAATTTTTCTGTTCAGGGAGAAGCAGAGACCTGACCTGGCCTGGGAGAATCTTGCATAATCTGAGGCAACTGAGAACACGAGCCATTGCTTCCCCAGTAATAGAGGTGATGGTGGAGCAGAACCCCAGCACACAGTTGCACAGAAATGGGTGCAGGAAAGGACTTAGGTCTCGAACATCAATCACAGAATGGTCCCACAGTTATTTCACTGCCAGCCAACTTTCCAGAGCGGAATCAGAGGATCAGTCCTGGCAAGGTGGACCGTTTACAGCAGATGCAGGGATTCTGCACAGAAGGATTCACAAACAGGCATACAGAAATCACCAAAGAAAATTCCCCCAGATTGGGGGCCTGTGAGATGGCTCAGTGGTCTAAAGCACTTGATTAGGCAATCTTAGGCAACTCCAGGGACTGCAGTTTGATCCCCGGCACCACATTGCTGTGTCAGACCCACCCTCAGCTGGCTGAGCCAGCCATAATAATAATACAATAAATAAATAAAAATAAAAAAATTACCCCAGATAAGAAAAAGTTTTAAAGTACAAGTAAGTGATACAATTAGATCACCAAGCAATTATGAAAGTTCACCAAGGTATGTATGTGTGTGTGTATGTATGTATATATGTATGTATGTAATGTAGGGTCTACAGGGTCTCACTATACAGATGGGAATTGTGATGATCCTGTTTCCAGCCTCCCAACTGCTGGGATTACAGGCACGTGCCACCATGCCTAGTCTCATTTGCCCTCTCAGCACGCCGGGGTGGGGCCAGCGTGGCAGGCCGGGGATGGGACCCTGATCCCTCCATTTACCTGAGGTGCATTAGTCCACTGAGCTATCTGGCTGGCCCAATATGCTCTTTAAATGAACAGATGCGTAGCAAAAAATAAAAATTTTAAGGCAGTAAGAGAAAAACAAAAGTCACTTGTAAAGGTAAACCAATGAAAATCACAGCAGACTTCTCAGCAGAACCCCTGAAGACCAGTAGAGCTTGGGATGTAGCATTTCAAGCCCTTAGAGCACATAACTTCCAACTCAGCAAAGCTATATTTTAACAAAAAAGAACAGCTCAGAAAATAAATGAGTGCTAAACTAGCTCTAGAGAAAATATTTTAGAAACATAGGATTGGATATACCTAAAAACAGAAACTGGCAAGGTCAG
>PVKN010021393.1:0-15551 GCA_004027915.1 Capromys pilorides
TATAGTTTGATTGTATTTTTTTTTTTTTTACAAAATAATGAAATTAAAATTCACAGTTGTTAAAAATCTGTTTTACCAGATGGCAGGGAACACACACATACCCACACAGAGAGAGAGAGAAAGAGAGAGAGAGAGAGAGAGAGAGAGAGAGAGAGAGAGAGAGAGAGAGAGAGAGAGAGGTTGGGGGCAGAATTAAGCTTAAAAATTTTGAGTGTGTCTAACAAGAATTACTTAAGTCCAAGAACTCAGTTAAAGGATGAGGAGGAAGACAATCACAGGGTCCTGAGTTTAATCCCCGGTACTGGAAAAAAAAGAAAAAAGAAGGAAGAAAATGTGGTCTTTGTCCTTTGGTAGAGTTTCTGAGTGGTAACTGTACAAATATATTCTGTTCATGAAAATAGAAAAGTTAATGAAAAATTGATGATAATTGAATTATATGTTTTTAATCTTTTGTAATAATTTTAGTTAACTGTTCAAAAATTCCTTTTGCTTAGCATAACAAATATTTGTAGAGTGAGGAAAATGACAAATTCTTTCTTCATATCAGTTTTGCAATAAGAAATAACAAAGCATTTAAAATCTTAAATTTTTTTCCCTACTTTCAGCTGTGATTATGACAAAAACATTCACTACAGGAAACATCAAGTTCCTTCAGTCATTCAAAGCTTTGTTATTCTTCAAAAGTATCCCTTGGAAAATGTGATTAATTAGGGGCTTGTCTAGTTTTTTTTGTAGAGATTTGAAATTTTTTCAAATCTTTCCCCCCGTGCTTCCCTCTTTCAAACCACACAATTAAAGACTTAATTTATATTTTTTAGAACTTAAAATGTAAAGTGCAACTTATTTATCTGTGGCTCTTCTGGAAGGGTAAGGAAACTAAACCATAGTAAAAATTTACTGGAAACCAAGCTGAGCCCTTCTGGGAACACATGTGGGCCCGATTCACATCCAAAACAATTCTCTGCGTGAATGCCCATTGAGTTCCATAGGGCGACAATTACCCTGGAGAAGTAGATCAATGTCTTCCTGACTTGACATTTTTATAGTCATTTCTCCACCACATACACTCTGAAGTAGTTATTGGCAGGTTTACCAGTGAGAATTGTAAGTATTTGACTATGTTAAATTACATATTCAGTTATGATAGTTAAGTAAATAAAGCTGCTGCAGTCTGTCTTGCATACGTGACTCTCTCTCTTCCTCTCAAAACCATACAGGAATCCCCTGCTCACTGAAAGGACTTCTACTGTCTAAACTTGCATTTACCATTTAAAATGCAGGAAAGTCTTAAAATAAGAAATGTTTAGGAGGGCACGTGGAAAAGCCCAGGCAAACCACATGAATGGTTGCATGGGTGGTTGAATGAATCAGGACGTCATATTGATCCTGGCCTTCATCGGGTGCTGCCTGAGGCACCAGTGTCTACCACAACCTAATGACATGTGGGAATGTCAACAATTAATTTTTAAGCCGATGTGAAAAACAGGTATTCATAATGTCAAGGGAACATAAATAGTGCTGTATTCACGAGTGGTTTGGGATTTAATGTATGAGAAAATCAGAATAGGTAGCAATCCACATAGTTTTGAAGAAAGTGAAGAATGTTCCAAAAGTTAGGCCAAGACTGTTCCTGACTGAAGGGAGAATGTAAACAAAGGCAGAGCAGAAGAAGAGTCCACTGTGGACTGTCAAGTGTGAGGTGGTACAGGCATGGGGTACACAGGGACCTGAAGGCATGTGAGGGCCATAATAAGGTTTGACCCTCAGCAAGGTTTGTTCTGTCCTCTAAACTCTGTACTTGTTTGGGGTTAGGCATCCCTTAGAGCAATGGTTCACTGCTTTATTGCCCATTAGAATCACTTAGGAAGCTTAAACAATTACCAGCATTGCATAGGATCCTGGGAATGAGACCCTAGACTCAGTAGTTTTCTAAAACCTACAGATGTTTTTAATAGAAAGTAGTGTCCTTCACAATGTGGTCTCAAGATCGCCAACATTGGTACCAGCTGGAAACTTGCTAAAAGGCAGATTCTCAGCACAGCCCAGATTCAGTGGATTCAAATTTACTGTGGCTCAGAAGTCTCTTTCAATAAGTGCGCCAGGAGAATTTGGTGTATGCTGAAGTTGGAGAGTCACTGCTATGGAGAATGCAGTGAAAGCCATCTATTCTTCCTGAAGTTAGGAGGCCTATGGCAATCTCTGCTCTGGTCCCAATTCCATTTTTCTTCTCCCTTATGATAGAAGCCAGGTTAAGAATTGTACCTCAAGGACATCAGAGTTACTGACAATTTTCATGCAAAGCAGGGACAAGATGAACTTCGGCTGCTGTAAGGCTGGAGTCAACCAGGTTACACAGGAGGTCACCATATTACCAAATAAAACAATGTGGTGACAAATGGGCCATGTGGGTTGATATTGAGGGAACAGAAAATAATTCCAAGGTCTTAATTTGAGCTCAGAGGGAATGATTCCTTTGCTTGGGAGGAAAGGAAAATTTGAAGGCAAACATTGATAATTACTGAACATGTACAGAGGAAGTATTCTAAATAGTTTTGAATTGAGCTGGAAGATGCTGTGGATGATTATATGTTTATATCATAGATGAGGAGGTGTTGGAACTCCAATACTATGAACATTTGATAGGCTGCCTTGTGCACTGTCTGGTAATCAGCGGCACTCTTGTCTTCTTTCTGGTAGGTGGGATGCTAATAGTCAGTGATCTCTTGAGCTGTGATAAGCAACAAAATTCCCAGAATTTGACTCATGTCTCCTTACGGCAAAGTCATCCTCTGCTAGGAACTGGTAATGGTGAACCCTGGAGCCTGCGTGAGGTGGTTGCAATCAAATGGAGGGCAAGTGTGGAAGGAGGGTCCAGCAACAGAGTGAGAAAGTGTTCAACAGTTTTTTTACAAGGGGCGATGGAGGGAGCCAGGATGGGGCGGGGTTCTCAGGAGAAGGAAATCAGGTGGGTGAGGTTGGAGAGGAGCTCTTCGGATCTGGTGATCTAGGTGTCTGTGAAACATTTAATAGAGAGCTACTGAAGAGGGACCTGAGAGTAACACTGAAGTAGCTACAAGAATGAACAAGCAAATGTGGATAGAGACTGTGACTCTAACTCTAGCTTATCTCTTGAATAGATTAGAGAAAGATAAGAGAAGAAAAAGAGGCAAAAAGAATAGAGATGGCTTGCAAACAAGGTGGGCTGATAGGGAAATGCCAGTAACTTCAGATAAATATAGAGCTTTAGGAAGGAACAGAATGTTTTCTTTACTAGAGTTCAAAATATGAATGCTAGTCATAAAAGAGAACGTGTAATTTAAATTATAACAGCAGTAGATTGCAACACATATAACTTCCATGTCTTTTCTTTCTTTTTTCTTTTCTTTTTCTTTTTCATTTTTTATGATACCAGGGTTGGAACTCTGGACCTTGTGCTTATAAGGCAAGCACTTAATACACTGAGCTATCTCCCCAACCCCTCTTTTCTTTTTTTCAATTGTTACAAGACAAAAAAACCCTGTCAGTTAGGGTATAGCACAATTAATCTACAACACAACATCTTACTGATATAATTTTACCTTTGGGCTGGATCGCTTTAATCATAGTGATTTACTTGTTTGTTTGTTGGTTTCTCTTCTCTTGCTTCTCTGTGACAGCCTGGGAAACAGGAGACAATACTAAAAACAATCCTTATTTGTCTTGCTTTATGACTGGAACTACAATTGCAGGGACACATTTAAATAAGGGAAATCAAGAGAGAGAAAGCCTTATTGTACTGTATCATCTTGCCAGTAACTTTGTTGTTGCACAAGCATCAATATGTGTAAAAAATCTCCCCTCTTCAGCATTTTAATACATTCTATGCCTGTGAATTGCTTCCATTTCCAGGTTCCCTTCTGGGCTGCTTGATTAGTTGCATGGCTTTGAGAATCTTATGTATTCTTTCCAGATTTCAAGTCTGTCATGTACACAATGAGCAGATGGGAATCAATAAGCTTTGAGGTTGTTTCTGGCTTTAAAATTCTATAATTGTATGATTTTCTCTCTGCATTATCTTTGTTTGGTAAGAGCTTGCCTTAATCTGATCCATTTCTGAACAAAATCTCTCCGATTGACTTGGAGCTCCAGTTTTCACTTTGGTTCTCACACCTTTTTGTTTATTAGGTCATAAGTAATGAGCTCACAATGCTTAAGAACTTGACGTCCTCATGTAGTTAGTTGGCTAGGGGTATATTCAGAGTGAGGAATGAATTGCAGCCTTTGCAGTCCCCCCATTGCAGCATTTAAAGCCAGGAGAGCACACCACCCGAGAACATGCAGACTCTTAGTGGACGTTTGCTCAGTAGATCACAAAGCATCTTCCAAATGCAGTGCAAGAATCCTTCCTTTTTGAATTCTATTTGTAATAGCTGGATCAATAGGTTCTAATCTAGTTGTTAAAGAATCATGTGGAGTTTTACCTCATGTATGAATTTTTCCATATGTAACTATGACTAAATAATCAGTCACCTATCATAGTAAGGTGGTTTTCCAGAGAATGACTGTATTTGTCTTTTTTAGTATACTGGAATCTGCATTTTCATTGCTAACTTAGCACTCATCTTTAATTTCCTCACCCTTATGACTGTTCCATAGTAGGTGGGAAGCATTATCTGAGGAGAATGATTGGCTAGACAATGGGTTACTCTAAATAATACACAGCAGTTTGTTTTGGGATAAAGTGAGTTGTATTTCTGCACTGAAGTTTGATTTGAACAGAATTTTTAAAACCTAAGATATACATACCTTACCTGCATTAAGTTTTGTGGTTGGCAGTGGAGGGGCTTGCTTATAATTTTAGGGTAGTTGTTTTCATCTCTTCATGATATTCTACTGAAGTTGAACAAGCTAGCTTTACTTCCACAAAATGTGTTCTTCTTAGATGTTATAGTCATGCAAACTTAATCAAAGGTCTGAGCAGGTTTATGTTCACATGGAAAATTAGAAGTAAGTTTTCTTTGATGCAAAAAAGATGTTCTGGTTATCTTTTCTTCTCACCAAATATAAATGGGCACAGAAGGGTGGGAGAGATAGGACAGAGGATGGGAAGAAAGGAACATGGGTGGCTAAGGAGGGCTGAGGAGATGTTTGCACTTACTGAGAAAATAATGATTTAAAGGCGTTGGGGCAGAACTAGGGGAAGTGGCTCTTCTCTGGCATCTGGAGAAAAGTGATGTGTTTAAATCATCGTAAGCAAACACTTCAGACCAGACCTGGTCTTGGATGAACAATTATTCAGAGCTGTCTTTTATTGTCTTTGTTTTGCTCTACTGTTGCAATTTATTAACATGGGATGGGTTGTTAATTTTTTGAGAATTATTGAACTGCTTTGCATCAAACTGCCCTATAAAACCTAGAGTATTCTAATGTTTGGAAGATGAACCACTAAAACCATTGCTTCATCACTTTTCCATTGTGTGAAAGATCTCTTTTTTTTGTTTCCCTTTTTGTCACCTTTTATTAATCTTATTCCGTTCTCCTATTGCTTTTTAAAATAGCCCCAACATATTGTGCTAAATCGTAGTGTACATTTTGGTCAAACACAGTTTCAAATTTATGTTCTGCATAAAGCTTTTGATGAGTAAACTAAATGCATAAATATCTTTGCCTTCTTTGAACCTCTTCTGCTCTGTTTTCGGCCTATGCCTGAAGCTTCCACTTTCTTCCACATTGTCTACAATGCCATGAAAACATGTTTGAATTCCCCAGCTAGGAATTTCGGCTTCTCGCTCCTTTCCTCTAATACCTAGCACAGTTCTGGGCCCCAAATACTTCCGGAATGAATCATGACATGCTGAAAACTGTGAAAAGATAAAAAAGAAAATCATCCTGAAGCTCTTCTGGCAAAAGGTCAGTTGAAATTTATGACAAATGTCAGTAGCTGGGAGGAGCGATGGATGTTGTTCCCAGATTTGAAGGGGAGATGACACCAGCACATAGAAATGTGAAGCAATTGTTCTGAACTCTTAACAGCCCGAGTATAATCCTAAATGATACACGCGGGTTGGCATAGTGGACTCGGTTTGATTCCAAGGATATCTCAGGCTTATTTAACAATGCTTCCCTTAGAACAATATTAGCATGCTAATCTATATTACTGGCCACAAACCACATTCTTTGGTATCTTTTAACTCAATGATTGAGACTGTTGCCTCCGATAACCAAGGTAATATTTAGCATGATAGCCTAGGATTTTAAGAGGGCAACATCAGAAGGAAAAATCATGGATTTAGATCAGTTTTCCTCTTGCAGCATTCTTCCTGATAGCGCACACAATGGAAAATCCTCTGAAGTTTAAATCTCTCACTTTCCCCTTGTGCTGTGTTATCACTATTGCTCACTTCACTGAGCTTGAAAATTGCAAAAGAAAGACACAGCACATCCCCCAAACCCTTCAGGTCCTGAACTACTCTGTTTGTAGTCAGTTTGCTGCTTGGATCTTATGTTTTAACACATGCTGTAGCGTTCAGATTGCAGACACAGTGGAGGGATGTTTAAATCCTAAAAACAAACTGTTTTCATTGCAATGTGCAAAACAACATTCCACGAAGACATTTCAATTAATATTAGCTGAGTGAGGGGCGTCCGCTCTCTGTGGCCTGTTCAGTGTTTGGCCTCTCTCTGTGGAGACTGCCAACCAGGGCGCTGCCAATTAATGCCAGCTGTGATCTATTGTTTGCTTCTGACACCTGGGAAGTCCCAGATCATCAGAATCCTGCAAACAGCAGCTGGCTTAGCGGAGGCTGCCAGATTTGAGGGATTCTGAGATCTCTCAGCAAAGGTAGGGGGCCGTCTTGTTTTAGTTAAGGGAATAGTCTGGAATAGCCAGCTTAAAACCCAAGAAGACTTACATTAAACAAGCCCCCAAATTTGAGGAGGATCAACCCAGGCCTGTAAGCCTCAGAGTTCAGTCTAGGTCCCATGGGACAATCTTTTTTTTTTTTTTTAATCGATAGTTCTCTTAATCTTTTCTTACAACAATATATTTTAAAAGTATGTCCAGAGCTCACTGTATCTCTGTGAGGTTCTCAATTTGGTCCACTTTTGTAATAATTTACTTCTGCATATGTTGAGAAATGTTTGTCTTCCCTTTGCTTAAAATTTGTGCTCTTTATGACAGCGTACAATCTGCTTGTCTTGTTGATCAGACTTGAATGGCCACCGTTTCTTGAGGGCTTGTTGTGTGCCAGGTAGTGAGTCCTTTGCAGCTGCTATCATTTTCACTTGTCTTTGGCAGGCATGCTTGGGTGGAGTAGCTATGTCAACTGGATAAAAAGTCAAACAGCAGCAAGTGTTGCCTTTTCTACCTTCACACGCCCGTGTTCTTAAATAATAATTGATATTTTACGTTGAACTCTAACCCAGTTTGAGGAAGAGCCTGAGCAATTGAGATGCATTTCATCATGATAGGGTGGTTGGTCAAATTGTCTCTTCTTTGTTTGGTGTTTAGGAAGCTCTGATGCTTTTGCTTGAATTATAAATGCTAGGGAGACAGAAATTGCCTGTATGTGTCACAGTTATTGACCCTGCAATTTGCAAATCCTAATAAAGCCCTGTAGGAATAGCAAAAAAGCACTATGAACTACTGCTGGGAGAGGCAATATTAAGAGTGCTGGTAAATGTAACCAGAGATGACAAGATACTCTGTCCCCGATACCTTCCCTCTTTGCATTCCAGATCATGATCACATGGATTCCCTTCAAAACGGGTGGAAGCTTCCTTCTCTTCGAGGAGGCTGCAGATTGCGCTAAATACACAGACACTTTATGGCCATGATCATTACTAAGATGAAGCCATCGGACACTTGATTGATTCAGCATATATTTTCATGTCTAAAGAAGTGAAAAATCCAGAGAAACAAGCCTCTATCTACCCTAGCTCTTATTAACAATTTGATACAAACCTACTCAAAATGTCCATACTTGAAGTTGTCAGAGGTGATGATAACACTGATTGTTCGCTGAGGTCTATTGGTTCAGTTGGATATTTACAACTACAACTAGATTTTACAGTTTCCGAGTAATTCTTGCTTTCTTTTAAATCAGCCTAAAATTTCTCAAATAAGTTAAATTAATTGTAAAGTACTGAAACATACTAATTGAGAGAGCACTTGTAGATTCAATGAGCAATCTTGCAGTGTTGTCATACCCATTTATTTGAAATAAAGTATGTTTAAAAAAAGATGGAAAAGGAAAATTGGGAAAAATGATATTTTGATTATTTTTTCTAGATAGATGACAAGCAGTCTTTTTTTTATATGAGATAGGTGGTGCATTTCATCTGGGCCAGCTTGTTTCAAAATCTAGAGCCCAAGCCTTTGTTGGTCCAGAACTGCTGGGCCCTGAGCTGCAGAGTGTGAGGTGGTAGCAACGCTAAGGCTGCATCACTTTATTTGAAGTTTGACCCAGGAAAGAATTAAAACCATACTTTGCTCTATCCCCCATACAGTCACTGAGCTTTTATAATTGTGCTTCTGTAAACAAAAGACCATCATCATGTCTCCCTCTGTTCTTTAGATCTTTGAAGAGCAAGCTAATTTTCAGAGGTCTTGTGCATGATTCTTACAGCTAATGAAAAAATGAGAAGTGTCTTTACTTCTTACACCTATTAGATCTAGAAGGCACCTCAGTGTCACATAACATTTGCACCAGAAAACTCTCTTTCCATTAGCTCTAAAGTGTTGCGACTTTTCTTCCACTGCACTTTATTATAAAAGTGAGAACTCTGTAATTTTTAAAATCCAATGAGATAACCAACATGCTAGGGTACATGTGGCTTGATGCATACTCTCCAGATGACAGATCTGTGGAGATTAGAATATCATTTTGGCACGCTAGCCAGGTCACAGCTGAAGAAGGTCTTTGGCTGCAGCTAGGGAGCTACTGGCTTACTGAAATAAAACCAAGGTGTTTTATATCTACAAAAAAATTACTGCCCATGCTGAAGACAGTTGAAACGATACTTTTGCTTCTGCTTAGCAAAATTGTGCAGCTAACAAAAGTAAGCCGAGAATAGGTCTATTTTTAACTGAAAATGTACTGACTTTTTTTTGTCTTTTGAAAGATGCTGATACAACTCTGACACTCTTGGTGATGAGTGGTATGGAGTAGTTGCTTTAGCTTTGAGACTATCAAGTAGTGAAAGAGAATCTCCTACACACAAATCCCAGGGCAACAGCCGGCTCCTAGAAACCCTCCCTTCCCAGAGTAAGATGAAGAGGGTGAAATAAACAGACTGGGGAGGAATTGCTGCCTAAACGATGAAGGATGGAGAACCCCTCTCCCCCACTCCTCTAAGAAAGACAGCCTAGAGATTCAATCACAGGAGTTGCAATTGATACAGCATGGAGAATTCTAGTTAATTTTTCATCTATATTAATTTCTTCTAAACACCTTTCTTCTTCCCATAGATAGACATCAGTTTGAATAAAATAGCTAGGAGAATGTTTCTCAGTGAGTGAGAATGGTAAATTCTCTAATCAAAAAGGGAATGTCGGGGAGGAGGCTTAATCATATGGTTTCTTATAACAAATTCCTCTTTTCTTTTCTCATTAGACTTTCTTAAGGAACTGTCATTGAGACTGCTGGCATTGTAGATCCTCTAGGGTTATGTGTTTGGAGCAAAAATGTACCAGTAGTTTTGTGCTTTCATATTATGTGCAGCAATATGTCTCACAATCAGGAACTGTGCTTATAAAGTGGGGAGACTTACAAAAAAGATGGGACAGGTAAAGTAAGAGGCCAATAGAAACTTTATTTTGTGTGATCATGCAGCAGTCTCCCTCTGCACAATAGGTGTAAGAGGAATCATTTCCACATCTGTATTTGGACTTTGGTCCCATCCTTTAAATCAGAGCTATAAATTCTGTGAGGCTGGATTAATCTCACTTTATGGATGGTTGTAAAGTGAAAGGCTGTCCTTTGGCTTTGCTAAAGAAAGACCAAGAGACCTTTGTAGAATGGAAATGTGGGAAGGGATATGCAGGGGCTGTGAGACCCCCGGGATGCCCTGGGTTTGCTCTCGTTATCTAGAAAGCAGGCTAGAGATATCTCAGTGAAGCAGGGGTAATAAAAAGAGGGGTCAGACACCTCTGGATCTGGACTCTGGTTCTATAATAACTAGCTTTGTGACTTTAGACTTGTTACTTAACCTCTCTGACCCCAGGTTTCATTTCTAAAAATGGAGGTAAGACCTACATTATGAAATTGTTTTGGGAATTAAGATTGATTATATAAAGTACATTGTGTTTGGCATTTAATAATTGGTAGCTTTTTATATATTATTGTTTGATTCCAGTGTTGAGAAGGCCCCCAAAAGCATGGTCAGATGGCTCCCAGGAGAATACAAGGTGTTGCCCCATTCTGTACAGAGTGTGTTGCCTAAAGCCTGGGAGAGGAATTTATGGCTGAACATTTTAATAGCATAGAGCCTAACACCTGACAGATTCCTTGACAGGTCTCAGTGGTCATGTTGGTTTGCACCTTCATCTTCTCCCTTTTCCCTTGAGAAGATCTAATCTCTGGAATAAAACAGATTATTTGCAAAAGCACATGCTTCTAGTTTGATATGATTCTGATCACTTGTTACCAGGAAATTCAAATTTCCTTCTTGTTTTATGAATATCTCCTTAGAAAGATGGACAGATTCACTCAGATTGGAGAGGAACCTGCTAATTTTTAAGTCATCTCCTGATGAGAACCCCAATGCCAAGAGGCCAGTTCTACCTATTGGAGAATATCAGGCACAAAATATTTATTTGTGTGGTTGTAATTGTTGTGTTGTTTCCTATCCTCCAAACAACTTCACAAAGCATGTTAACAAGACTATTTGACATCAGTACTACGCTGTTGGGGATGCTCACATGGGCTGGCCTTGTGCTTCATGCTTGAGTTCCTAGAAGACACTGGGGCTCCCTCCTTTACCAACTCTTCCCCAGGATAGCAGCGCCAGCTTCTGGCCAGGTGGATGTTTCTTGGACTCCTTACAAGATCTTGTCTGTATTTTGTTTTTATTAGTTCTTTCAACTCTCATTTCTCTCCCTGTTAATGTTTCATTAGTTTAAGCTCTCAGTAGTCTTTCTGCTTTCTCAGCAACTTAAAACAAATAAATAAAACCAAGTAAGTGTCAGGGTATCTTTCCCCAAATTCACAGCACTAATTATATAATTACCACTGAAAACTCAGCACACTAAGTCCCATTTATTTTTCCACACAGGACAGGCTGGGCCTCCGCACAGGGGAATGTCTTTCTGCCCATTTGTTGGATGGAGAACACACTTTTATGCAAATGCAGAAGGTGCCACTGTGCCAGACAGGCTTCAGCTGCCTGGACCCCTGGCTGCCTCTCAACAAGCCAACCGTACAGTTCTGGTGAAGAAGCCTACTGAGAAAGTTAATGGTTATAAAAAGCACTTATTTACATCTGTTTTAGTGTAGCCATGAAGAGTGCAATTAATTAAGAAGTTCCTGGTGTGGTAAGAATAATCATACAGCAGGAATGCAAGCACGTGATTTCCAAAGAGAATTTTATTCCATATGGAATTTTTTTCCCTAACGAAGAATTAATTGCAACTTTAAAGTAGATTTGATTGTGTCTATGAAAAACATTTTAACTACTGAGGAATTCTAAATGACTTCAATTTAGAATTTTCTTCTTTACATTGTTAGAGTTAAGAGAGAAGTGCTTTGATCAAGCTCTGAGTTATAGAATTTATTAGAGTAAAGGGAAGAGGATAACCTTCAGATGTTTTCTGTGGTGAAATGTTGAAGTTAAAAATTTTAAATGTTTGCAGACTAAAGACATGCTTGGCTGTGAGGCCCAAAAGAATAAACAAAATGTGACATGTTTTATTTTGTTACTTAACCCTTGTTTAAAAATGCACAACAAAAATGTATATAAATCATATTTTATGCTTTTCTGCAAACACAGACATGGGTTCTTGCTGATTATCCTGCAAGTAGTGGCATCCTGCCATAGGTTATGCAGTGGCTAGCATGTATGCAAATAGCTTTAATTTTTGGTATGGCCGTCTCCTGAAGCTGAAAGCATTTAAATACATCCAATTTAAATTCCGTGAAGGGTTGCTTTTCTCTCTCTCCACCATATGCTGCACATTCCAATATTTTGCTATAGTCCAGCAATGCATAATGCAAAGAGACAAAGAGGGAAACAAAATAACACAGTAGAAAGCAAGATTGGCGGGGAAATGATACTTTTTGCTATCCTGACACAGAGTAAGAATGTGATCTGCAAGAGGAGGGAAAAAGAATAAAACTGACCTGGATGCAGGCAGACAACCTATTTCTAGTAAATGCAGTTACAACAGTTGCTGAGGAAAAAATTTCAATCAGTGACAAAGAGCTCTTATCACATGCAACTTTAATATGATTGGCACAGCATTTCCATTATATGCTAATGAATTACAGATGATGAGAACTGCTGTCGCCTTCTGAGTGCAATTGAACATTCATCAATCAGTTACTTAAATGCCAGGCTGTCTGAGATATTAAAGGAAGTTGTTGCTATTTTGGAGATGAAAGTAAACAAACTGGAAATCTTGAATTAATTGAGAAAAGGATACACGTAGGTAAGTAGGATTTGGAAGGTTATTACTTCTCGGAGCAGATGTTGGTGCAGGTGCCCTATTGTTGGCAGAATAAGTCTGTCTCTGCAAAGCTAACAGGAAAACAAATTCTCTTAAGTGAACCCTGTTTTTTCTGTTGACTAGAATTATGCAATTATTGACTATTACTCTTGGGGAAGAAAGCACTGAGCTTACAGTGCAATAAGATCGCTCTCGAGTACGCAACAAGTTTGACAATGCACATGTACACGCAAATCACCATCTACTAAAATATTAACAATAATTCTCAGTATATCAGCAACACTGAGACTGGCCCAGCTAGTAGCAGTACTCAAGTTGTTGCAAAGCAAAAGTGTGAAAGGGGGGAAAAAACTCCTGCAAAATACCAGATGTGAAGTATTAAACAATCTCACCTTTTTCTCATTGAAAAGACATACTTGAAGTTATGGAAATTTGGCTAAGCTTTTTCTTTTTATCAGTTTTATGCGTAAATTTATGTTTTCACTGTCCTCTTCACTTTCTTAGATTTTAAAGTAATTTTAAATAGTCATGCTACTTCACATGTGAGAAAAAGGAACAATACACTTAAAATAATTTTTGTGAGATAAACTCTGTTCTAGTATCTGCTGAGACCTGCTCTGCTTGGGCAGTTACATAATGGCAGTGACTATCAATTTGCAAACTTTTGTGCTATAAAGCTTGATTTGTTACCACCACCTCACATTCATTTAGGTAGCTACTATAAGTTTTATGTACTTGGTACAGAGTCTCACTATGCAGCTCAGACTCATACTGATCCTTCTGCTCAGCCTCCCCAGCGCTGGGATTACAGGTATGCACCATCATGCCTGGTCTCAGTGGCTGGCTCAGCACACTGGGGGAGGGGCTGGGGCAGCATGTGATGTCAGGATCCCTGCGCTTGCTAGGAAGGTGCTTAGGTCACTGAGTGAGATAGTTATTATAAGAACTAACAGATATGGGAAAGGCCCAATTGGAACCTGTGTGCTCTGTTGATAGCATTATAAAATGATTACAGACACTGTGGAAAACAGTGGGGTGTTCCTCAAAAAATTAAAAAGGGAATAATCATAATATGTAATAATCATAACATCATTACATTTTATCTAGTAATTTAATTTCTGGGGATTTACCTGAAAGAATTTCTGGTGGGGTCCTTTGGAGATACTCATGTTCCCATTTTAATAGCAGTGCTACTGCTAATGGCCAAATGGGAAAAGCAACCTGTGTCCACGGAAGAATGAATGGATAAAGAAGATCTGGCATATGCATACAACAGCACATAACTCAGCCATAAAAAGGGAGCAGATTCCACCACATGCTACATGTTCACAGCTGAACTGTGAGGACGTCACATGGAACAAGATGCTGTGGTCATACAGGGACAGTTATTATGTGATTCTCCTTCCATGAGACACCTGAAATGATGAGATTTAGTCACTGTTCCTAGGTTCAAAATTTTGATTCTTCGAAATAAAAACTAATGACTTGCATATGGATGATGATGATAGTTTGTCAGTAATATGAATATAGTTAAAGCCATTGAACTGTACACTTAACATGCTAATGTGGTAAATTTTATATTGTATGTAGTTTGCCACAATTAAAAATAAATCTTTGAAAATTATAAAATGAATTTTTTAAAAACTAGTGATTAGATTTGCTAACTATGGTTAGATCTGCTTTGTTTATTACTGAGGTATTCCTGAATGAATATAGCAATTTATTGAAAATTACTAGATTCTTCCACAGTATACACAAATAGAATATACCAAATAGAATTGGCTGGTGTCATTTAAACAGAAGCGATATTAAATGTCCAAGTTCTATGCACATGAGGATACATCTTCTCCAACAGAATTCTTTTTTCTTTTCTTTTTTAATGCTCACAGTAAATTTTGCAGACACTTGAGGGTTGCAGAAAAGACCTGGAGTGTTTGAGAAATAACTAGTGGTTTGGGTGACTAGGGAAAGATGACCGAGATGAAGTAGAATAAAACCAACAAGCAAACTGGACACTGGGGATTTTTCTTAGAGGAGGATCATGACTTAATGTGTTTAAAATGCACACGAGCTGTACTCTGAGTGAAATGCAACAGAAATGTGGAAATGGCAGAGTAGGGGAAGACCTGAGACGATGGTTAGCTGCAAGAATCTTGGAACAGAGCTTAATACAGAGCGGCAGAGGAAAGCACACTTCTTTTTACATTAGCGCATGCAGAAGAAACCTCCAAACAGCAAGAAATTCTCTACAGTGATATTAATTTATTTGTTGATGTCAATAAATTAAGTTTCACTTACTGAGTCCCATGTGGGCCAGACCACTACAGCACGCAAGGGTCTGTGCTGACAACCAAAGGGCAGGCTGTGGGCACCTGCATGTGTATTCTCCTAGGATGTACAAAGCATCTTGGGATTTATGTGAATAAGAAGAGCTGGAGAACTAGAGATGGCCAAGCACTTTATATTTAGAATAATTAACTTAATAATTGATACTTCAATATGTCATGTACATCACTATGTATTATTCCCTCCTTTGTGGTTTAGGTGACATTGCCCTAAGAGATGCTGGCTCTACTTCTGAATCTAGAAGTCAGTTTAAGGGACCACTGAAAATACATGGTCAGTATCATTTATGGTACTAGGATATGGTCAGTTAACAAATAGTGTAAGTAGTTTGAACCTGAAGAATCCAGAGTTCAGGGAAGAACAGAATGTCTTCTGTCTCCATAAGAAAATGATCCACATTTCTGATGATGTTTTTAAAAAATTTAACCTACCTGTAAATGATGAATAATAGAACAGACCAACTAAAGGAAGTGCAGGTGTGTGTGTGTGTTTGTGTGTGTGTGTGTGTGTATGTAATTACACAGTTGATGAGAATTACAAGCAAGAAGTTCTAAATGTAGAC
>PVKN010021394.1:0-15551 GCA_004027915.1 Capromys pilorides
CTTCTTCTTTACCTATTCTTATTCCTTTTATTTCTCTTTCTTGTCTAATGGCTGTAGCTGATGACTGCAAAACTATGTTAAATAGGAGTGGTGATAGAGAACATCCTTGTCTTGTACCAGATTTGAGAGTAAAAGACTTCAGTTTTTCCCCATTTAGAATTATGTTAGCTGTTGGTTTATTGTAGATGGCTTTTATCAGATTGAGGTAGAGGCCCCCTATTCTGATTTTCTGCAGGACTTTGAACATGAATGAGTGTTGGACTTGGTCAAAAGCCTTTTCTGCATAAATTGAGACAATCATGTGAGTTTTGGTTTTAGCTCTATTGATATAGTGCATTGCATTTATAGATTTGTGTATATTGAACCATCCTTGCATCCCTGGGATGAATCCTACCTGGTCATGGTCTATAATCTTCTTGATGAGTTGTTGTATTCTACTGGCGAGAATTTTATTGAGGATTTTCGCATCTATGTTCATGAGAGAAATTGGCCTATAGTTCTCTTTTTTTAGTTGCATCCCTCTTTGGTTTTGGTATCAGTGTAATACTTGCCTCTAGGAAGTATTTTGGAAGAATTGCTTCCTTTTTGATTTCACTGAAGAGTTTGAGGAGTATTGGAATCATGTCTTCAATAAATTTCTTGTAGAATTCAGTTGTGAATCCATCAGATCCCAGACTTTTCTTTGTCGACAGGCTTTCTATTACATTTTGTATTTCATTGACTGTTACTGGGTTATTGAGAGTACTTATATCTTCTTGATTCAGTTTTGGTAATTCGTACTTTTCTAAGAATCTGTCCATTTCATCTGTGTCTTCAATTCTGTGAGAGTAAAGATTCTCAAAGTAGCTATAAATGATCCTCTGAATCTCTGCTGGGTCTATAGTAATTTCACCCTATTCATTCCTTATTGCTTGAATTTGAGTCCTTTCGTTCCTCTTTTTATGAGGTTAGCTAGGGGCTTATTGATTTTGTTTAGCCTTTCAAAGAACCAGCTTTTTGATTCATTAATTCTTTGTATTGTTTTCTTTGTCTTAATTAAATTAATCTCTGCTCTTTATAATTTCCTCCCATTTTTTGTCTTTGGATTTCGTTTGCTCTTCCATTTCTAGTTGGTTTAAGTGCTGCATGAGAGTATTTATTTGTTCCCGTTCTGTTTTCTTAATGTGTGAATTCAAAGCTATAAATTTCCCTCTAAGAACTGCTTTCATTGCATCCCATAAATTCCGGTAGATTGTGTTTGAATTTTCATTAAATTCTAGATATTGTTTAAGTTCTTGTTTAATTTCATCTGTAACCCACTGGTTGCTGAGAAGAATGTTGTTTAATTTCCATGTATTTCTGGAGTTTTTATGGTTTCTTGGCCATTTATTTCCAATTTCATTGCACTATGGTTAGACAATATGTATGGGATAATTTCTGATTTCTTGCATATAATTAAGCATGACCTGTGAACTAATATGTGGTCTATTTTAGAAAATGTCCCATGTGCAGCTGAAAAGAATGTGTATTCTGAAGAAGTTGGTTGGAATACTCTGTGTATGTCCACTAAGTCCAGTTTTTTCAAGTTCTGTTTCAGTTCTTCTACTTCTTTGCTAATTTTTTGCCTGCTTGACCTATTTTTTTTCCCATAGAGGGGTGTTAAGGTCTCCTGTTAAGACTGTAGTATTGCATATTAGATTTTTCATGTCCACTAAGGTTTGTCTAAGATAACTTGCTGCTCCTGTGTTGGGTGCATACATATTTATGAGTGTTATCTCTTCATCCTGAATTTTTCCCCTAACCAGTATGTAGTGGCCTTCTTTGTTTCATTTGATCAATCTTGCTTTGAAGTGTAGACTGTCTGCAAACAGGATTGCTACCCCTGCTTTTTTTTGAGGTGATGGAGCATGTAGTATTGTTTTCCATCCTTTAACTTTTAGCCTATGAGTTTATGAGTTAAGTGTGTTTCTTGTACACAGCATATTGTTGGGTTTTGCTTCCTTATCCACTCTGCCAGTCTATGTCTTTTAATTGGAGAATTGAGGCCATTAACATTGATGGTTATAATTGAAATATATTGACTTATGATTGACATGACTTTATTTACTTCTGTTTACACCTTTTTCTGCTGTGTTTAATTGGTTACCCTAGTTGGTGGGTTCTTTCGGTTCTCATTTGTTGGGTTTGGGTCATTTTGGTCCCTTTCTAAAATGTTTTTTAGTATTTTGTGTAGTATTGGCTTTGACGTCATGAAGTTCTTTAGCTGCTCCTTGTCATGGAAGTATTTCACTTCTCCCTCATACTTGAAAGATAGTTTTGCCAAGTATAGCAGTCTGGCCTGAAATTTGTTTTCATGAAGGACTTGGAGCACTCTGCTCCATGCTCTTCCTCATTTCATGGTTTGTGAAGAGAAATCTGCTGTTATTCTAATGGGTTTTCCGTTAAATATGGTCTGTTTCTTTTCTCTAGCCGCTTTTAGTATATTATTCTTCTGCTGGATTTTTGGGATCTTGATTATTATATGTCTTGATGTGTTTTTAGTCAGGTTGAAGTTATTTGGAATTCTATATGCTTCAGTTACCTGAATATCCAATTGTTTTCTCATATTTGGGAAGTTTTCTGCTATTACTTCTGCCCATATTCTTTTTATATCATTTGAATTGACTCCTTCTTTCTCTTTGATTCCTATTAACCTCACGTTCATTCTTGCATCATCTTGCAGATGTTGAATTATTTTTTCCTGCATCCTGGTTGTTTTTAAGAGATCCTTTCTTGCCTTTTCACTAGCTGCGAGTGTGTCTTCAAGATCTGAAATTCTATCTTCACTTTCATTCATACAGTTTTGCCAGGTTGTGATTGAGATTTTATTTTCTTGTATATCTCTTTAAAACTGTTTCATGCGATCTATTTCTTTCTTGTATTGCTCTGTCATGGAATCCATCGTTTTTCTATTCTCCACTAAGCTTTTATCAGTGTCTTCTTTAATATTACTTAAATTTTTCATTATAGTTATCCTTTCTCTCTTTAGTTCAGAGATTATTTCTGCTCGATTCTCATCCTTACCTTTCTGCAGTCGTTCCCCTGCTTTAGATGCTATTAATTTAGAGATGTCTTTTTCTTCTTCAGAGGTTATTTCTGTTCTGGTTTCCTCTATCCATTTCTGCAGTTGTTTTTCCACTTCAGATTCTATTAATTCATGCATTTCTTTTTTAAATTCAGATGCTATCTCTGATCTGATTTGCTCTATACATTTCTGCACTTGTCTGTCTACCTCAGATGCTGCCGATTCAGAGGTTTAGGCTGCATGATTCTCATTTTCTTACATGGTATTTTCTCCTGTGTTAGTTCTGGGTGGGTTCTGGATCTGAGATTGCATCTTACTCCTTGTCTTTATCATTTTGTAAAGCAGTGATCTCTGTATTTGGTGAATTTATGCCATTAGCGCCTGAGGGAGTTTGGGTCCAGATCCACCAAGCTTATTCCCCTCCAGCAGTGCCTGGCTGCTGGTCGAAGCTCTGGTGGCTGGCTGGCGCAAGGCCCAATGGGTCAGGGCTGTATGTGGAGCCGGAGCTCCAAGGAATGCATGCCGGGCTTTGAGTGTGTTCACCTGGTTGCCCAGGGCTTATCTGGTCGCCCAGGGCCGGTCCCACTGGTGGGTGGAATTCGCAGGAATGATGGCTCAGGGCCGGAGCCTCTTTACCTGGTCTCAGTGCAGCCGGTCCCAATGGCGCTGCTGGTCCCAGTGGCCTATTTGAGACATTTAATCGCAGTTACTAAAGCTGCTGGGTTAAAGTAGGGCCAGTCTGTAAATACACATTTCATATTCCAAATCATTGAATTATTTTTGGAATTAGGTTTTTGTATTTTTTTTTTTTTTAGAAATTTTTATTTTTTTCTGTATCTCAAGTTCTGTAGAATAAGGCATCATCCTGAGGCAAGGTGTTGATTTGTGGGATCTTTGGAAAGAGGATCTGCCCTTCCAGGTGCTGTTTGAATTGCTTCCTTTCCAGAGAATTTAGTTTTACTTTCTCACAATAACCCTTCTGATTTGGTTCTGACACCTGAAGGCTTTTTGTTATAAAGAAAGCAGATTTTTAAAAAATAACATAGGTTGTCATACACCTACAGCCATTAAATTTGACATTGCAGAATACTTAATACCATCAACAAATATTCAAAGTGTATTATTAACTGGAGCATGGAGAGCAAAAGTTTTAAGACATCCTATAGAACAGGATCCCAGTGTTGACTTTAAAACATGTACTTAAAACCAGACCTTAATGCTGCATGATGGAAGATTGTTTCTGGGCTATGGGTTAGTGGCTGGCTTATATTTTCCATGTTGGTGTGTTCCCATGTGAGGTTGGGATGGGATGCAGGAGATGCTGGGAGCACAGCATCAGTCGTGAGAGAAGCCGTCACACAGCTGAACAGCCCAGGCCCAGCGCTGCGGGTGTGAGGGCAGGTAAAGGACGTCTGTGCTCTGCAGTGGGACTCTGACTTGCTGGGAGAGTGTTCTGATTCAGAGTTGAAAGCCTTGCCTCAGCCAGAGGTGACTTGGAGTGAAGGAAAGGTGCTCCGTCCTTAAAAGCGTTCACTGCTGCCTGCTGGGAAGGAACTGTAATAACAGACGAAGCTTGGAGACCTCGAGGCCAGGGCTGGATTTGTGCAGCGCACACCCAGCTTGTAGCGCCAGGCTGAGGAAGACCCGCGCTGTCTTCTGACCTAAGCTCTGGTGTGGGTTTGGCAACCTTACTTATTTTTACCTTACTTTATTTTTTTGCAGTCTTGGAAGTTGAACTTAGGTTACTGAGAAATATCCTCAGCCCTTTACAACAATTTTTTTTTATAAGGTTTTAAACAGGGTCTGAGGCAAGTAGTCCAGGTTGACCTCAAACTTGTGAGCCTCTTGCTTCAGCCTTCCAGAGTGCTAGATGGTAGTGTGTACATCTTCATATTACCACACCCAGCTTCTATAATGTTTGACCTTTGGTGAAATTCTTTTGCATCTCTCTTCCTTAATATTTTGGAATACTATCTTAAAAAAAATCTCAGATTTTTGTATGGTTCTGCTCATTTATTTAAGCAGAATATATATTTATATATCTGACTTGGTTAGGAGTTTTAAAAAAGTACTGTTATCACACCCAGAAGTATGTACTTCTTTAAAGCTCCAAATGTTCTTGAAAGTAAGTCAGGTCTTCAAACAGCTTTGCAGAAGAGGAGACAACAAAGGCCAGGGGAAGCTTGCCCATAGCTTCTGGGAAGAGCCCGGAGCTGTGATGGGCGCTGAGATTTTGTTGCGTTCTCTGGGTGGGTGCTCTGCTGCTCACTGTGGCATCTCTCTCCCTCCCTGGCAGTCAGGGCATTTCCTGAACTGTGGGACTCTGGCTTCCTCTTTGGCCATCGGGATATTCTCATGGATCTCCCTAACATTCCAATCTCTGCCTCGTTTTTCTTCCATTTGAGACTACTGAAGAGGATTAAAAGACCCACTTTCTGTCTGGTTCACAGATCTGTGTCAAATCCTCTGTGCCTCTGCTCCTAACTTAACATGCTCAGGACCAAGAGTTGCCAGTCTGATGAAAGGGTGGATAGAAGTCATATGTAGTAAAGCTCAAAGAAACACACAGCCCAAGTGGGAATATAAGTAGTCTAAAAGGAAGGCAGAACCTTCCTGAGAATCTCATTGTTCGTATTCTCTTTGGAATCTAAAGCAGCATATTTTTGTTAGGAGAATTTCCTTATCTAAAGGTTCTCAAATGTACGAGAGCTAACATTTTAATGGCAGATTTTATTGGAGCAAGAATAGGCCCGATGATGTCACTTTCAGCATTTCACAAACTGGCGTAATATGTACTGTAATAACATCTGCGTGTGTTCCCCTCCCACCCCCACCCCCCCCAGTAGGAATTGAATCCATGGGTGATCTACCACTGGGATATATCTCAAACCCCACCCCCTTTCAAGACAGGATCTCTCTAAGCTTCCCAGGCTGGCCTCAACCTCAAAATTCTCCTCCCTGAACCTCCTGAGTAGCGGGATCCTGTGTTAAAGGATAACTGTCAGTGAGATGAGAGTCTGACAGAGGTATAAAAACGCGACACTGCCCGCTGGTATTCAGGAAAAAAGGGAGAGGACATATTCTGTGAAACTCCTTCCTGTCTGAAAACAGTTACTCAATCCAGCCCTTCCAGCTCAGAGGCCTGGTTTGTAAAATGGCCTGAGCTCCTGATCTGTGGTTCCCAGCGTGAGGCAGCATCAGCTTCACCAGGGAACTTGCTAGAAATGTAAATCTGTCATTTCTCTAGGCCCCAGTGAGTCAGATCTGTTTGAACAGTCCCTTGTGATGTGAGCTAAGGTTGGAAAACGGTTCTGCTCTGTGGCAGTGTTGCATATGATACAGATGGCTCAGGCCTCACACATGGGTGCAGATAAAATCATTTGTCTGCCTGACTCTTCTTTTGATGGTGCCCTCTGGCCAGAAGCCAGCCTGCTCCCCAGGGGGGTTGGGCTCTGGGCTCAGTCCTTGCCTGGTGTTCAGGGCAGACCCTGCTTGTTCTTCTCATTGGCTGTGCTTCCTCTTCTCTTCTGGCAAAGTGGAATCTTCTCTGTTTTTGTTACTCTACCAACTTGAGCTGTGGTTGCAAAGAAGAGTAACAGGATTGTGGGGCTGGGAATGTGGCTGGGTGACACAGCACCTGCCTGAAAGCACAATGTCCTGAGTTTGATTCCTTGTCCAAAAAAAAAGAGCAACAGGGTTGAAAACAGTCTCCTAAATATATTAGACTAGGGTCAGATAACAAAGCTTTTGTCTGTTTTATCTAATAAGTTCTGGGAAGATTATATGCTTGAAGGCCATTCATTCCAAATGCCTACTAAACCCTTGGCAGCCCTACCTGGGGCTTTGCTTCTTTTTAAACACCACTTCTAGAGGCAGTCCCTACCCCAGTGGAGGGGCTGCAGGGTGGGAGGGAGAAGGTGGCATAGGGAAGCAGCAGTTTTTTTGCCCTGCAGTGAACCAGCCAGCCATGCAGTGGCAAGCAGAAACACTTAGGATTTGAAGGCAGATTTATTTACATCATTGGGCACTCATTGGGATTGTGTCCAGAATATCAGGCCCTGATCTCTGCTGATCTAGGACTTGAAGGGGATGGGCAAGCAGTAAGTACAGAAGCAGGACGGCTTGTCAGTTGGGGATTGGTTTATGCAATGTGAATCGTGCTGTGCATCGCGGAAACCAGCTGTTTGTAAGAGATACGAGAAACCAGATTTGAAACAGGAGCTCTCACCTGGGCAACTAGCAAACTGAGGTGTACTGGCTGGGGGTCCCTAAGTCGGGAGTGATGTTTGTAGGAGGCTGTTGATTCGTCCCCAGGTGTGCACTTGTACTACGTGGGAGGAGAGGTGTACGCTGAGTGCGTGAGTGACAGCAGCATCTTCGTGCAGAGCCGGAACTGCAACTATCAGCACGGCTTCCACCCAGCCACGGTCTGCAAGATCCCCAGCGGCTGCAGCCTCAAGGTCTTTAACAATCAACTCTTCGCCCAGCTGCTTGCCCAGTCGGTCCACCATGGCTTTGAAGTCGTCTATGAACTAACTAAGATGTGCACCATCCGCATGAGTTTCGTTAAGGTAGGAAGTGCTTGCTTTCAGATGACGAGACAGCACGGAGAGCAAAGCACAATGTGAAAGCGCTTTGGGCTGGTGGGGCGGCTCACAGCCAGACAGCAGTCCTTTTATTGAAATTCTGTTAATACCTGTTGGACGAGCTCTGAGGGCATGGGCTGTCCTGTTCAGCACTATAGAGAAATTCTTAAGAACTTTACTTTTGGAAGAGAAACAAGCTAAGGAAGTTGTCTCACTGTTTTTAATCCAGAAGGTAAAGTGATAGTAATCGTTTTATAAGATTAAATGCTATAGAGATTTTCCCCATCCCTTACATTGCCAAGCCCTGCTATTATTCAGTAAATGTTGGTAAATCTACTCTAATTAAATAATAAATTCTCCTCACTGTTAGGCAGCATACAGGCAAATGGAGATACATTGATAGATTAAGCTACAAAAGCGATCCGGCTCTAATGGAAGACAGAATAAGTTACAGCTATAAACAGACTTGGGCAGAAACCCTGAGCTGTGTGTGTGATCAGTCCCGAGAAAGTAGTACCGGTGTATGTTCAAGCAGTGAATATTTGTTGAATTCCTCAAACCTTACTACCATTGCTGTGAAGGTTAGGACACTGAGCATGCTATTTAGCGGGAAGGAAAAATAACTGGACTTGCCCATTCAAGCTAAAGGCCACATTTCTTCACCTGCTATTTAATTTGTTGCAAGATGTTAACAAATCATCTGAATATTCTAGTAGGCAAGAATATTGTTCATCAGCCTACACGGGTGTGAATCACACCATTTTCGCAGGGCACCCCTGCATCTGAAGAAGCACGCTGACTAGCTCCAGGTTTTTCAGAGTACATTTTGTTAGTTCGTTAAGGTTACCATGACAGATTGTCCTATTCAAAGCATATCTTCATTATATTTAAAATTGTTTGAGGCCAACTGGGTCAACCAAAGTCTTATCCATGTTAGGCAAAGATTCTACCTCTTAGCCGTGTCCTCCTCAGTCCTAATGTCCTTGCAAAATAAAAGTTGCTAATCCTTATGGTTTCTAAGTTTTACACTGATTTCTTGTTTTCTTTTTTTTTTGTGAGACCGCGTCTCAATTTGTAGTTCAGGATGGCCTTGAACTCCTTGTACTGAAGGCAGCCAGTTGGCCTCAGACTCCTGGTGATCCTCCTGTCTCAGCCTCCCAAGGGTTGGAATTATGGGTGTGGCCCACCAAGCCCCACTATGCTGGCTTCTTGAAACCATTTTTATTTCATGATGATAAAGCAGTTTTATTTAACCTCACCATTTTAAGTGTTTTAATCTATAAGGTGATTAGCAAATGCTCAGAATTTTTTTCGTGTGCTTTGTTGCTTTAGAGCCAGCGGAAGGCATTAAGTTGCTGTCTCTCTCTCTTTCTCTCTCCCTCTCTCTCCCTTTCTCTCTCTCTCTCTCTCTCTCTCTCTCTCTCTCTCTCTCTCTCTCTTTAATATAATACAGGATCTGTAGAGTCCACAGAGTTTCACCATATAGATTGGAATTTTACTGATCCTACTGTTTTTAGCCTGCCAAGAGCTGGGATTACAGGTGTGCACCTCTGTGCCCAGTCTCAGTGCGCTCTGGGGTGGGGCCAGTGATCAAACCCCAGCCCCTGGGCTCTGCCTAAGCAGGTGCTTTAGTCCCCTGATTATCTATCCAGCCCTTAAGTTGCTCTTAATGAGCAATTTTTTGAATTCTATGGTTATTTTTCCCAGATCTGTGTTTTAAAAATGAAGAAATGCCAACATCTTGTAGGTAATTATTTCACTGAGATGACAGCTGACATATAAATCTGATCATCTAGATGTATTTCTCAGATATGTAACATTTAAGTTTAGGAAGCTACACAGTTCACAGAAAGTAAGCCATTAGGTGGTATTGCAGACTTAAAAATAGCGAATATAAATATAGATGATTGATTTAAAATTATAGGTGACTGAAGGCTGGTGAGAGTGATGGACTAGACCTGCTGTAGGGGTTACTTCAGCTCTAGTGTTTACTGATCCTAGGACTCTAGAAAGTCAACAAGTACTTCTTGATCACGGACCATCTGCCAGGACAGGCAGTATTTGTAGGCATTGAGATCCATTGGATAATTACCTTTATCTCTTTCTGTTTCTATAAGAAATGAGAAAGTATAGTCTGAGGTGGAAGAAACTAGGGGTGCTGGGTAGGGGAAGGCTGCAAGCTGAAAGAGACCTCAGGGAGGAGGAGATGGGTCAGCAGAGATTTGAAGGTGAGTGCTAGCTGAGGGACTCCAGGGACATGCAGTGCAGGCTGAGAGGGGAGCAAGCACACAGCCTCAGGGCAAGAGCGTGCTGGAGCTCTGGGGGGAGAGGCAGACTGTGTGGCTCAGCCCAGACAGGCAATGAGATGGCGCAAGAGCTGTGCAGGGAGTTTCCTGAAAGAGGCTGCAAGGGATTTCTGCAGATGTGTTTTGCGGTGTGACACATATTTAAAAGGATCCCTCTGGCCACTGTGTGCAGAGTGGGCGTTATGCAGGTAAGGGGAGAAGCAGGGAGGACAGCAAGGAGGTGGTGGGGTTGCCATGTTTAGGTGGGAGGTGATGGCACCCCGTCAGGAGAGCTCCACAGGAAGTTGTGAGAAGGGGAAAGACTCCCAGTGATGAAGGCAGATTTGATTCAGGTTCAGGAAAAGAGGTTTAGAAAAATAGACTTAGTTGCTGTCAGCCATGAGGGAGGTGTTAGTGGGTCAGGACTGGAGACAGAACTGGGTGCAGGAGCTTTGAGATGTGTGTAACACATCAGTGGAGGTGCTGAGGGTAGTTAGATGAGTGCTTGGGAGAAAGGTTGCTACTGGCTGTGTGAAGTAGATTTTGTTGTATGTGGATATTTACCACCATGTCCTGGAGGACTTTGGTTTGGGTTTAAAAGAGGACTGAGTCCAGGACACGTTGACATTGCAGTTGAGGGGAAAAAAAATTAGCCGGCAAAGAGAACTGAGAAAGACCAGCAGTGAAACAATAAGACTAAGCTTAATAATGTATAAATGGATTCATAAGTCTAATAGACTTATATGGAAACACAGGTAATTTGTGGCAAAAGGTGGATAGGCTGAGTACGTGAATGGAGGTGCCATGGAAACTGTCCTTTCTAAGGGCTCCAATTTTCTTATGCAAACAAAAAGATCATCCATTGCTCACGTGTGATGAGGGAAGAGGTGTTAGAGACTTTTGTGGAGAGTTGCATGAGTAAAACCATCAGCAAGCAAGGCGGGGGCCGGAGGAGTGCAGTGAGGCTGCCAGGTGGCACTGGAGGGCCTCTTAAGGGTGAGTCAGGAATGGAAAGTGTGGCCGGGCAGCACAGTGCTGTTAAAATCTGGTTTTAAACACCGCTACCAAGAATTACTGTTCCCAGTAGCAAAACTAACTTATTTTGATAAGTTAGTTATTTCCAAATAATTTCCTACTAATGCATCACATGTGTAAGTATACAAATTTATTTATTTACTGTCTGTCTTCTATGGCTAGTGATAAATGGGAAATTGTAAACAGCGAAGAGATGTAAGCTTTGATAATCCACCCAGGAAGTTGAGAGTGCCCTCTAGTTTCTTGTCACAGCTCTCAGCTCCAATCCCTGGTCTGTCACGAGGAACCATTGTGGGCAGGATGCTCTCCTCATCATGAAGGGCTGTCTGGGTGTGTGGGCTCTGTGTCCCCCTACTCCATCTGATGGCTCTGCACCATGAGGTGGCAAATCACTCTGCACTCTATCTTTGCTTTTCAGGGCTGGGGAGCTGAGTACCATCGCCAGGATGTCACGAGCACCCCGTGCTGGATCGAGATTCACCTTCACGGACCCCTACAGTGGTTGGACAAAGTCCTGACTCAGATGGGCTCTCCGCACAACCCTATCTCTTCAGTGTCTTAACATCTGTGTCTTCAGCTTCATTTCTCTAGGCTAGATGCTGTCTCAAGCAGTTGCTTGTATCATTTCCGATTTGCAACTAGCTGAGGTTTCTCAATACCTGTGTAAATACATATATAATGGATACGGTTCATATTTTTTATCACATTTGTTTTATGCTACCTAATTAACCTGGGGCCAGTACAGAGTGATTGGAAAGGCAAGGTTTCCAAGGTTGTTCTAGATAATAAGCCTCTTCTTTTGTGGGAGGAAATCGATGGAAGTGTAAATGGTATGTGAAGGGTTTGGTCTAGTGAAAGGAGCTCCAGTGGGCAAGTCTTATCCAGCATGTGTGGCCAGGCAGAAATGCACACACTTCATGTAATAAGACACAGGTATTGGTAGCACCAGAGCAAACAATACTTTTGCACAAAGTAAAGCAGTGAAACCCATACATTTTAAATGATATTACTTTTAGCGCTAATGGCGGCCGAGTCAGGGTGCGGGGGAGATCAAGCTTCTACGATGAATTGTGTGAGATAAGCCACAGGAACTTTGCTTCTGAATTTGAACTCCATGCTTTGTCGTTCAACTACTGCACTATATTGTTAATGGTACATTTAAGACAAATTTAAACTGTGATTGGAAAAGACATAACTGTGAAGTCAAGAGTCATGTTGTCTCAATCTACCAGTGCAAAAGGGAGTCTACTAAGGGAGAGTGCAAATCAAGATAGAATGAAGTGAGCTATCATCGGGATGATAAGGTCAGTTCAGATTGTAGTCCAAGAATCACCCAGAAGGTTCCTGAGGTTCTGTTCTTCGTGGTCGTCTTGGTAGGCAACCCGCAGCCTGCTGGGTCTGCACAGAGTGCTCCAGTGCTCAGTCTGAGTCCTGCGCAGTAGGAAGCAGGAAAGGCAAAGGGCTAGATGAGCCCCACGCGTGGACCCATGCCTCCTCGCACTCCAGCGTTCATGCTTGTCAGGGCACCCCCTGTACACGTTCTCTTGTCTGTAGGCGAGCATTAACTATTTCCTGATTATTAAAACAATAAGAAAGCCTTTGGGAAAATTTAGACACATGGTTTGATCAAATTTATGAACTAATTAACTTAGTGTTTGTACTGGCTAAATTATCCATTGGTTACATCTGGTAGCCTTTTGTTAAGCTAAAGTCTCCAACGTGGAAATAACTCCTGAAGTAAAATGAAAATAATTTCATGCTCCCTGTAATATGGGAGAAAAAGTGGTACTGAATAAAGGGCATATTTAAAAAATACATATAATATTAAAAAGCTGTTCTGTTTTTCTGTGGATAAGAGAAATCCCATACATTCCTAGGTCTTTGCCACCCATTAGGCCCTACATTGCTTGAAAAGATATTTCACAACCTCTTAAAAATGTGTAATTTAAGATAAAGGTTATTCTTCTAACAAGCAGTACTTCCGTAATCCAAGAGGCTTCTTCGTGTATACATTTTGTCTAACATTAGTGCACATGTAGTCATTTCTCATCAAACTATATTCAAATTAGAAAGGGTCATGTGAAAAAGATAGCGAGCTGCTATGTCACCTCTAATGATTAATGTTCTCTAATAGCAACTTTCAGACATATGGTAGAAAGTCTTTCCTACTTTTTACATTAAAACAAGGCAGCCCACTCAGTGTTTAGAAAAAAAAAATAGTTTCCTGATTTGTCAGCTGTGTATTGTGCAGTTACAATGTTAGGTACTGTGGGATCAAATGGAAATGAGGCTGTCCTGGCTATCATGGAGCAGAGTCTAACAGGGAGCCTGGATTTATAGACATCTTCATGTTTTGCAACATTGAAAATGAAAGGTGCAGACTTCCTTTTGTTTGAAAAAATGTCATTGATTTTTAAGCCTCTCTGTTTTTAAGTTTTATTTCCCATCTGTTCTGAGCAACCAGGTAATGGGTTCCCGAGATGAATGCTGCTTTTCTTTCATGTCTTAGAATTTGTTTTTCCCCCATAGTTGCTTACTCATTTTCTAAAATTACTTTCTCTACTTTTCTTGGAAAAGTCATAATTAATATGGTGAGTCTCAAATGAGTACCATTATGTAGAGTTTCAAATACCTGTAGCTTTTACTCCAGAGATCAAAAGCAGCCTGTTGATCTCTTCACAAGCTGTCAAACTTATCCTCTGGGACTCTTACACCTTTATAGAATCAATCAAAAGTAGTGGCTTATAAATGATATTTAAAACAATGACAACTTAAAAAAAAAATACATGAATTTCAGTGCAGCTTTAAAAGCATGAGAAAATTATGCAGTATGCCTGAATTATTTCTGTGAAAAACATTGTGAAATTGCATGTGTCATTATCGCCATTCACACCCACCAAAACTCCTTTCTAGGAGAGCTGTGAAATTTGGAGACTTCACAGTTGCTGAGAAGCATACCTCCTGGTTGTTGTAAATGCCCGCCTTTTTCTCCCAAGATTGGGAATGAGAGGCCTGCCACCGAGCTGCACCCCCAGCCCGCATGAACACATTTGAGTCAGCTTTTGTTTCTTTTGCTGCTGAGAGTTCTCAAAGATTGTAATGTAGTATTTGATTTCAGATTTTGAAGTGTGGTCACTTGGGGCGTTCATTCCATGAGGTAGCAAGCCAAAAACTTGAATAGTAGCCTTTCATAGGAGGTCAAGCCGAGGGGATGGTGTAGGCCGTTAAATGAGTCAACGTGGCTAACGTGTTTCAGGTTGCCAAGAGGAGAACCATGGAACCAAGGGCAGCTGCGTGTTGGCCCGCTCACAAGACCCAGAACGTTGTTCATGTTATTCAAGCCAGTATTTTTTTTTGAATATTAAAAAAATGAGATGTGAAAATTTTGTCTTAGTTAGATGACATGTTATCTGCTAGTGCTTTGCAACCAAAATCATGTCACTTTTTAAAACATACCTTTATGTTTTTTTTTTGTTTTGTTTTGTTTTTATACTCAGTATAAATCAGGAAAAGTTAGCCAGTTCCATAGCCTTTAGAATCTGCTTTTTGTTGTCTTCTGAGGATATGGATATCCCATAAGAGCAACAAGACAAGACATCAGTAACGAAAGCATTGCACGGTATCACTTGCGCCTGAAGCTCCTGCTTCACTTTGAATGTGCCTCACGCACTTGGCATGTGTGCTCAATAAGCAAGTAACATGTAACATGCATTCCAAATATCCTTGCCCGTTATGGTTTACCTGCTGGACTGTCCGAGGTGAGGTGATCCTGTCCTATGTTAAAGATAAATTCAAGTGAATGTAAAACACACAAAAGAGCAGAAACTATTTGAATGACGTAATGCTTTTGATGATAATAGCCTTGGCTTCAGTTATCCTTCAAATGCACACTTACACTGTATTCTGATGTTTATAATAAAGAATTCTGTACTGAGATGTGTTGCCTCATTTTTCCTACAGACTTTATAGAATGCTTCATTGCCAATGGGTCTGCAGCCCCTCACTGCAGTTAATCTCAAACCGTTGTAATTTGAAAATAGGACATTTAAAAAATTAATCCTGTGGAGAAGGGGAGTGGTGATTTTGAATTAAATACCTTGCAGAAATTTCAGAGAGAATATACAAATGCTTCTCTACTTACAGCCTTTTTTTAACACCCTTATAAGTGGAAGTTGTAGTCAATCAAGAAGGTATTAAGTACACCAAGCCCACCAAACATCCTTCCTTAGCAACTCTGTGCACTGAAGTGCTAGCTGTTTCCACTGTTATCAGGTGGTAGAGGGGGAGCTGCTGCTCACAGCCATACCTAATGGCAAGAGCACTGTGCTAGCAATCACAGATTAGGAAAAGAACATAATTGAAAACTCAAACTGTGGCGTTTACAGAATGCATATATTGGAAGAAATGTAAGCGTAAAAATTCTGAGTTAAATTATTATAAGACAGGGATCATCTGTACACTGAAGTATTTATCTGCATGATAATAAATATAAAGTGATGTCACAATATAGAGGAATGAGTGATTTTATTATCATGAACATCTGTACCTTGGTAATTGTAGCCCATTAAAAAATGCTAAAAGAAGGCAACTGAGAAAAGCTAA
>PVKN010021395.1:0-15543 GCA_004027915.1 Capromys pilorides
TTAGTTGTCAGTTTTGTTGTATTTCTTTTGAAGCTGTGTTGTGATGTTCATAAATGTCCTAGTGGTTCTGTTTTTGGTGTGGGCCATGTCTTTTATCAATATGAAATCTCTTTTCATTTGAGTACTTTCCACTTTGAATTCTGTTTTGTCTGATAAACACCTTTTTCTGGGTTATCTTTCACTTGGTGTTGTTTTTCTCACCCTGTTATTTTTATATTTTGTGGGTGTTTATGTTTCTATCTTTTGTAATAAATTTTCTCATGATGAAAAAAGCCCTCTCTGTCTACAGAAGATTTTATTACAGAATTTAACCTATTTACATTTATTGAGACTTGCTATTTCATTCTGTGTTTCTTATTTACTCTTCTTTCTTGGGCTGTTTTTATTCCTGCCTTTTATCGATTGCATGCATTTTCTTTGCCCCAGTTTCTGTTCCTCAGAGCCATCTTCTCAGCAGGGGTCCTGCTGTCCCCTGGACACAGCTGTCTTTTGTGGGGGCACCCTTCGCTGTATCAGAGGATGTTTAGCATCCTGGCCACTGGCCACTCATCCTGGCCACTGGATGCCAATCCCCACTGTCACTGTGTTACCCAGAAATGTCCCCTCCCTGTTTTTCAGTTGAGAGTTGTCTACTGGGCATTCTTGTTTTCTAATGATTTCTTATATTTCATTTTCTTTATTTTTTAAATTTCACTTTAATATCTACTTATTTATTTTTTTAGTGTTTTTGAGCCAGGGTCTCGCTATGTGGTTCAGGCTGGCCTTGAACTCACTTTTGTAGCCCAGGCTGGTCTCGAACTCACAGTGATCCTCCTGTCTCAGTACTCCTCCCAAGTATTGGAGTTACAGGTGTGTATCACCAAGCCCGGTGGTTTCTTGTGTTTTAGAGATTTGTTACACTCATATTTCCACCCTCTCCATATAATCATATAATTCCCTAAAGAAGGACCTTTAACATGTTTTAGTTGTTCTCTGTACCTGGACCTTCTCACTGGGACCAACTGACTATGTTTAGTTCTAACTTTTTGTTTTGGTACAGAGAATTGAACTCAGGACCTTGCACTTTCCAGGCAGGAGCTTGTGCCTCTGAGCTACATCTCTGACTCTAGTTCCAAAATTTAGTGCTTAGTGAGGTTGAGTACACAGTCTTAACCCTTAATTTAATCTTTCCTCAAACTGTGTCTTTTACCTGTTGTTCTAGTTTTTTCTTTTTCTTCTTCATTTGGGGGAAGAGTCACATCAGACGGTTTTCACCATTTTACACTTCAGTGGCTTCCCGCACCTTCACAGTGTTTTGAGAACATTACCACCATCTACCCTTGGAATGATCTCATCACACCCCGAGAAAAGTCTCATACAGGCAGCTTTACTGGTCCCTCCCTGCTTCCATCCCCTGCTCTCTGCTCTGCTAGTTTCAGTTTTCTGGTTGCGGGAGCACACCCCATGGTGGTTTTCTCCAAGCAGGTTTGTGGGTGGTGGTCTTTCTGGGTCACTATCTTTCTAAAGATCCTTGTTTCCTTTCCAAAGGCAGAGTGGAGCGTTCTGGGTTTTACCATCTCCCTCCTAAGCCCTCCCGAGTTGCTGATGCTATCAGGAGCCCCTAAGTGCTATCTGGCGTGTGTCCTCACCTGGTCTGCCTGGTCTGCCCACACAGTAAATCACTGCCCTGCAGCCCGGGGCCTGCTCCCCACCCAGCAGGTGGAGAAGTCAGGTGGAGGGAGAGCCCCGAGCCTTAGGATCATGCCACAAGCGAAAAGCCCATCTTCTCACACTGGCTTCTGGCAGGCAGGCAGTCAGCTGTCTTTTTGTCTGGGAAAAACTTGACAGTCTTCCTTCTCCTTCTTGGATTTTGAGATTTCACCATTCTATGCCTAAATATCACTTTTTTACATAATCCTACTTTGCACGTGGAGTTGCGTCTCTGGGTTCGTGTTTTTCTGTGACCATTTTCTTTTAAACTAAATTCTGTGTTCTTCATGGTCTCTGTTTGGAAGTTCTTTCAGCGGGCGGCTGGTGGCTCTGGCCTCAGATTCCTTTTGCTTTTCTTTTCTTGGTCTCTGGGCTTCTGAGCCTACTCTGATAGGATCTTCTTTAGCTCAGTGCTTCCTTCAGTGCCCCCTTAAGACAGTTTACTGAGAAGTGCTTGCTTCCAAGGTCAAGTTTGTTCTTCTCTTTTACCCTGGGGTGTTGGGTGGGACCTGGAGCCTGGTATCCCCCACTTTGCATCCTCAGCCTGGCCTGGTCCCTCCGACTCTTTGGGGTGCTCCTGTATGTGCAGACCTTGATTGCAGGCCAGGACAGGGTGTGGGTGTCCTGGCTATGAAGGCCTAGGGACCTGTGTGTGAGGCCCAACCCACGTAATCATGGCCAAAAGTCCCTGGGTTGCACATGACAACGTGCGCAACCCAGGGTGTGGATTTCTGTCACAGGCACCTCTTTTATTGTCTGCCTTATTGAGAGCCTCTTTCTTATTTTCCAGCACCTTTATAGAGTTTTTTAAAAAATATTTTGTTTATTTTTAATATTGGGGACTGGACCCAGCTCTACTGCTGAGCTACCTTCCCAGCCCCTTTTTAAATATTTATTTATTTATTTATTTATCTTTTTTCTTTTTTTGTGGAACCGGGGATGGAACTCAGGTCCTTGTGCTTGCCAGGCAAAGCTTATTCTACTGAGCTATCACCCCAGGCTCTAATTTTTATTTTGAGACACGATCTTGGTAAGACATTGAGTTGCCCAGGTAGGATTTAAACTTGTGATCCCCCTACCTGAGCCTCCCAATGTGCCAGGATTGCAGGTGTGCACCACCATGGCTAGTCTGGTATGGATTCTAAAACTTTCCTTAATTTGAAATTATTGTAAAGGTTTTCTGTTGGGAAGAGAAGGCCACACATGTCCTCAGCTTCCTCGTTGGGCGCAGTCTCTTGTCTCTGTGTTCGACCTTGCTCTGTAAGGTACTGCATGAGGGGTACCATTCCGTACCATGGCTGTCATAGGATCATTGTCTCTGGGTCATGGACATTTCTCTGTAGCCTCTGACTTGACGGCTGCTTGATAGTTTCCAGTAGCTACACTGCAGGTGATCCACCTGTCCCCCTTTCCTTCTCAACCTTTTCCTGTGATGAGAAGTGCTGTGGGAACATTTCAGACTGATTTCCTAAGGTAGAGTGCTAAGGAGAAAAGTGTGGTTGTTTATCGTGATGAAATATAGATGGTGGATTTGCTTAGTCCCTGTGTCGGCGCATCTGGCTCCGTGGATTCACTCCTTCCATTTTGCTATGTGACTGTCACTACTGTCTCTGGAATTTTGTGTGTGTGTGTGTGTGTGTGTGTGTGTGTGTGACCTTTTGGATTAAACTCAGGGCCTTTGCACTGAGCTACATCCTGAGGCTTTTCCTTATTCTGTATTTGGAGATGGACTCTCATTAAGTTGCTAAGTTGCCCAGGCTGGGCTTGAAGTTGGGATCCTCCAGCCTCAGCCTCCAGGTTTGATGGCATTCCAGGTTGGTCACTGTGCCCAGCCCCTCTTGGGAGACCTTGCCCGGTGGAATGGCTCCTCCTGTCCCAGTTCCTTGGCCCGATGGCCCCCACTGGCTGCTTCTACTTGGCTAGTGTCTCTGGGCCTTTCCATTCTGCTCCTTCCTCCTGGATGCCCTTCTGTGGCAGGGAACCCATGGTGACCTTGCAGGAGGTGGCTCTTCAGATAGACACGGTCACCACCCTCACCCCATGATCCGTCAGAGCTGGAGCCGGAGCTGTGAACCAAGTGTCTGACTTGGCTTGCCCTGTCTCTCCCACCCCTGCCACTTTGGATCACGGCATGCTGGGGCTGACAGGCCCCTGGGGAGCCTGTGCGGGGCAGGGTTGATGAGGGGCATGGAAGGTGAGAGATGTGGTGGTTTTGATGGGACACTGTGTGTTTGCTGCTGGCAGCAGCTGCTTAGGCATGGTGGCCATGCATGGTGGGAGCCCTGGTGGGGCTCAGGCTGTACCCAGCTCCCGGGTCCCTTGAGACTTGAGAGAGAGGGAAAAGCCAGGGGAGGTGGTGCCTGGGACATCCTGGGCACAGATTCCCCAAGACCCCCAAGAGCCCTGAGTGCCTGTCCTTGCCAGTGAGCTCTGCATCGCTCCTCAGGGAGCCATTTCCTGGGCCCTTTCTTTAATTAGTTTTAATCAACAGGCATTTGTTCTGTATATTTGGGGTATAATGTGGTGTTTTGTTGGATATGATCACTGTACAGAGATTCAGTCAAGCCCATTCCCAAGTCCCTCCACTCCCCAGATCACCACATTTCAGGTGAGAACACCGAAACCTACTGCTCTAGCCACCATTCCTGTCTGTGGTCACCGCGCACCACCCTCCTGTCTCCTGGAGGCTTTGTACCTTTTTTAAATTTCTGATTTTTGCAGCCCATAATGATTGCATTCACTGCGCTGTGCTGGTACCTGTACCTACCATCTTCATTCCGTTTTCTTCCCTGTCACTTCCCCTCTCCCCTCACTCCATCTCTCCATTTTCTTCCCTTTTGCAACAGATCTGGCGCCCATGTTCATATTATCTGTCTTTTACTTTGCTCTTTAATTTCTTTACACATTGAGTTTCTCATATAAGAGAAGCCCTGTGGCCTGGAAGCCTGTGTGCTGCCGGCTCATCTCCCTTAGCACTGTGGTCTCGGGGTGCACCCATTTCCCTACTCATGACTCATGTTCACCCTTAGGGCTGAGTGGTGCTCCATGGGGTTGTAGATACCACATTGTCTTCACCATTTGCTTCTTCAAGTTTTGTGTCTTTGGTCACCGTCTCTCCCTTCCCTGGCTTCTTCCCCTACCCCAGCACCAGATGGGCCACTGCAAGCCCCTGGGCCTGTGGTTCCCCTGGGGAGTCCTTCTCAGCTTGTAGACTACGAGGAGGATAGGACAGCCAGCGAGCCACAGGCCCTCAGAACGTGCAGGGTGGATTCCTCTGCTCCAGGCAACTCTGGGTCCTCTGTTGCCTGAGCTCTGAGTCTAAAATCTCGGATTTGGAGGAACCACAAATCAGGACCATAGGGCCCTGAGTGGTTGCACAGATGGGGTGATCGGGGCAGATCTGCTCCTGCAGGAAGGCAGGGCTTGCATGTGTGGTGCTTGTCAGGTAAGGCCAACTTCTCCGAACCCCAAGGCTGTTCTGTAATAGAGTCCTGCTCTCAAACCCCACCCAGTGGACCCCCGGGCTCCTGGGCCAGGCCTATAAACACACTTGAGTACATGGGAGGCCAGCAGCCCTGGCTTGGAATGACCCCCCCACCCCATGCCACTGGAAAGTACATGAAGTCAAACCAGGTACCTTGTCTGTCTGGGGACAAATGGTTAGCTGGGTAGTGGGTGAGGGTGGAAGGCCATGCTGTGTGTAGGAAGCAGATTAGAAGGGTGACTGGGCTAAATGATAGGAAATTAAGCAGAAATCTGTCACATGCCTTTAATTGCAGCCCTTGGGATGGTAGGAGGATCGCCAGGAGCTCAAGAGCAGCCTGACCTACCTAGTGAGACCCTGTCTCACAAAATCAAAATTACCCAAAGTAGAACAAAAACAACCCAGTTCCTTGTGTGACTGGGACTGTCACAGCTCTGGGAAGAGTACAGCTTTAGGCTCATTAGAGATGTCCTGGCCCAACCTGGGCACACACCCTGCTCCCTGTGCCTGCCTCAGCCCCCTTCCCTCGTCTGGTGGGTGTGGCCACCTGGGGGACCAGTTTGGCCTGGGCCAGGCTGTGGTTGTGGATGAGATGTGGGCCCGGGGAGGACAGAGGTCAAAGACATGTATGGCCTTGCCCCTTGGTGTGCCCCCAGGCCATGCACTGAGTGACCTCTTGTCCCGTGGGCCTACAGAAGTGGAGGCAGAAGTGGAGGCGAAGGAGACTTGCCAGGGCTGCACTGCGTGAGGCAGGGACTGTGAGCTGTGAAGGTCACAGGGGAGGAGAGAGCAGTATATTGAAGTGTTTCCGACTTACGATTTCCGTCTTTGGTCCAGTTTGATTTTAGTTTAGTACAGCTATCGCTTTAGTCCTCCGCCCATGGACAGCCAGTTCTCTGGCTATTCTGAAGAGGTTTCTGCTCCTCCATCCTGTGTTCCTTCCCTGCATCAGACACACAAGCTTAAATATCACATGGTTTCTCTTACACAAGAAACCCAAAACAGATAAATGAAAAAAATTAAAGATAGATGGTGAGATATAGGAAGATGGATCTCCTGCATAGGGGAAGGGGCCCAAGAGATGGGGTGGGGAGAGAGAGAGGAGATGGGGCAGGAAGTGCGGGAAGCCAGGCAGCATGGAGAGGTGTGGAGGCTCCTGACTGTGGCGTCTCAGGGAGGAACCCTGTGGGGAGGACCACCTCAAGGAGTTTGGTGGCTCAACAGCAGGGTCCCAGGTCCTCTGTGCCCCGTATTCATGTAGCCTTTCTGGTGCACTAGCAGTAGGACCTAGGGCACAGAGCAAGCAGGGCTGTGTGACAGCTGGAAGGGGGGCACTTCGTCACCAGAAGAGGCACCAGTTTAGAAAACGATCCCTTAGGTCTTCTGCAGAGCAGCCAGAGCCCCTGTTAACACATCCACTGTTCTCTCCAAAGTGCCCCTAGCCTGGAGCCCAGTCTCCCCAGAGCCCCTGCAGCCTCCCACCCATCTCTGGCCAGCTCAGGGGCTCCTCTGATGTTCCCCTCTTTTGTGGCAGTCTCCAGGCACAGCGGTCCCTGTTCTGAAGGTTTGCAGGTAGGTGGCTGCTGGGCACAGCAGCCCGGGTGTGGGAGGAGCCCTAGCTCAGTAGTCTGAGCCACCTGCGGCCACTGCCCTCAGTGGGGCTTCTGTGTCATGGTTGGCACGTGCTTGGGACCCATCTCACCCATGCTCTGGGAAGCTCAGTTGCTGGCGGCTGTCCGGTTAGGGAGTCACCCTTCTGTTCAGGCTCTGGGACCTGGGATGGGGCTTCTGGAAGAAAGCAGGAAGCCCTGGCTGTCAGGGAGGAAGAGGGAAAAAGCTGGACCCAAGCTGTTCTCGGCAAAGACAGATAAAGCAGGAAAAGCAAAAAAGTAATTTTAGTGCATTAGGCTTAGATGGGTGAGTATTTACGGATCATTTAGTTTACGGATGGTGATAGGTTAGTGGTTAGATTAGCAGGAAGCCAGTCAGCTCGAAAGGAGGGAATTAATTTATGAGATTGCAAAGGGGAAAATTGTTTGCAGGAAATACAGGGGTTTTGTTGTAATAGCATGGAGTTTAGCAGAAACAACAAGCGCCGGCAGGCCCAGCTGTCCATCAGGGAGCCAGCCACCGGGAGCTCCAGTCAGCGGCTAGGGACACAGGAAGAGAAGATGCCAACCGGTGTTGCCTGTCCCTCGGTTTTCTGAGCTTTGGCATTGAGGTTCTGGAGCTGGAGACCTGGACCTAGGGTTGTGATGGGGAAGGCTTTGGTGGCTCTTGTTGTGTCTCATGTCAAGGTCACACTCGTTGAGCTGCCGGAGGACAGACAACCCAGCCATGGAGTCCCTGGCCACACTGTCAGGGCTGGAAGGAGCCAACAGGGGAGCCCAGGGCCTGCGTGTGCCTGATGGTCACACAGGTGTTCCCTGAGTCCAGCTCATGTGCTGAGGAGTGGTGGGGCTGGAGGGGGTGCCCACCAGTCCAGGTCCCAAGATTTAGTAGCTGAGTGCCACTGCCAGTTGCTGAGCCTCGGGCACCTCTGTGTTGTCATCTTCTGGCACCTGCAGTGCTGTGAAGTTTCAGTGCAATGCTGATAAGGAGCACAGCTCAGGGGCCTGGCCATGGCCAGGTCATGGCTGCTACTGGTGGCTGTTCATGGTGCTATTTAATTATTTGATTAATTAATTAATTTTTTAGCACTGGGGATTGGGCTCAGGTCCCTAATACTGAGCCACATCCCTAGCTGTTTTTTTTTTTTTTTTTAAATTTTGAGATAGGGTCTTGCCGAGTTTCTTAGGCTAGGCTTGAACTTGCACTCCTCTTGCCTCAGTCTCCCAGAGTGCTGGGGCCATGGGTATATGGCACTAAGCCTGGCTGTTGTGGTTATTATCAAAGGGAGGGCTGGTGAGTGCCAGGCACACCTGGTACATTCCTGCTACTTCCAGCCTCAGCCCTGGTCTGTTTGTGGAATGCCTCGCCCGTGCCCTGTAAACCCCAGTTGGCTGCTCCGTCCTCCTTTTCTAGCTTCTTTCAGCCTTGAGCGTGTGCTGTGGCTCAGCTGGGGCTCTCAGCATCTGCCTGACTCTGCCCAGCGGCCAGAGCCCCATGCAGTACTGGGGATGTGCCCCGGCTTGGCGCTGTGCTCTGTCTTGCTTCCCTGTCTGACGGAGCCACTGTGGCATCCTGTTTCTTCTCGGTCAGCAGGGGCCACATCCAGGGTTGCCATGAGGACTTGTCGCTGCTATTGCCCTACTGCCAGGGACACACTCGGGGCACTGTTCACTACAGTCTGTGATGTCGCAGGACACAGACAGTGCAAGAAAGCTGGCCTCCCTGGCCACTCTGTGGGATGGGATCCGTGGTTCCTTGCAGAAGGCAGAGAGGAGCTGGGGTTGGGAACCTTCAACCCAGGCCCACTGGGATTCAGCCTGTGGTTGGCCAAGTCCAAGGCAGGAGAATCATGGCAGGAGAGTATAGCAGATCAAAACTGCTATGTTCTTGGAGGCTGGAGAGCAAGGCAGGAAATAGCACCTGGAAGGAAGGGAAAGGGATCAGATGTGGTTCCCAAGGCCACGCCTCTGTGACCCCTCCACGCCCAGAAGGCTGCTCCACCCACACCTTCAGGCTCCTAAGCCAATAAGGTTGGTATAGTCAAAGTCAGCTGTCACAGTGGCTGAAAGGAAGAATAGCAGCCAGTCAGTCACCTTGCTAGCAAATGAAGGGTGAGCTTGCTCCACGGGGTGACAAGCGAGTCTCCTTATCATCCACTGCAGCAGAGAAAGGGACACTGTGTTTAGGGCAGGGAGTGGGACCAAGGAGGACATTTTTTTCCAGGTGTTTTTCAAGCCCCACCCCTCAGAGTCCCTTTTGCAGGTTGGGGGAATTTATGCTTTGAAAGTCAAATGACTCTGATGTCGTCAGGCTTGAAGGCACCAAGCCATCTGGAAATATCGGGAGATGGGTTTGCTCTGTTTTCACCCGCATCTAACTGAGCCATGACCAAGGCGGTCTGAACTTTGCAGAAGTGCTCTGTCAGCAGAAAGCGCCTGCGCGGTGGCACCAGGCCAGGAGGCACTTTGCACAAATTACAAGTACTGGGAAGCCAGGGCTGACCCCAGGGGGAGCCGGGCTCCCTATTTATGCCTGTGTGGTTGAGTGCCCTGGTTTGAGTTATCCTGTGACCTGTGGGGTGAGATGCCTAAGAGTTTCCAAGCCAACTCTTCAGACTGTGGTGCTGCCAGGGATTTCTTTTTGTTCATTTTTGAACCATGGTCTGGCCATTTGGTTCAAGCTGGCCTTGAACTCACCATATAGCCCAGTCTGGCGTCAGACATGCAGCGATCCTCCTTTATCAGCCTTCTGAGTGCTAGGGTTATAGACTTGTACCACCGTTTCCACCTCCCAGTCGATTTTTAACATAACTTCTAAAGCTTGTGCTCAGGGTGGGTGCGTGGATGGAAGGAGGTGGGCAGACCGTCGTGGTGCAGACTGAGCTTCATGCTGGTTTCCTGTGTCCTCAGGTGCCGGCCAGTACCGGAGCCTCTGTGGGTGCTGAACTGCACTGGGTAACCCAGGTGTTTGTCCTACCTGTAGAGGCCCCAGCAGAAACAAATCACACCCAATGCTTGGAGGGAGGCCACACCTGTGTTACAGTGTAGCATGAGGGCAAGGAGCATGTGAGTGAGAGTCACATGCCATCCTACCTGGGTCTCCCAGCTGCTAGGGCCTCCTCCTGCTGCCCCTGGGAAGCTGCACAAGGCAGGGAAAGACCTTTCATGTGAAATGGTCCAAGTGCACATTGAACCTGGCTGTGTGACACAGCTGTTTCTGACCCTCTCTGAGCCCTCGTTTTCTCATAGTAGGGAGGGCACAATTTCTGTCCCTCAGGCTCTTGGGGCTGGTGTGATAGATGGTGCACTGGTTCCCAGGCAGGCACCAAGGAAGTGTGTGGGAATCCCCCCAACCCTTCCTCCTGACACGTCTTCCTCCTTCTTGACCGAGGAGGCTCCTGCAGGGTGCAGGAGGTGGAAATCCGTCACTCTCACCTTCGCTTGCCCTCTGCTGTCGGGCACAGGGAGCCCGGTGTTTAGAGATAACAGGCTATTACAGAGCAGCCTGCTGCCTGGTGTTAGCAAAGCTGGGCAGGCTGTAGATTCCTGTGACTTTGGCTTTTTAGAAGCTCCAAAAATAAACATGGGGACATTTGGGTCCTCAGCAAACTCAGGTAAATGGGGAGTCCTGGATGGGCCCACAGCTGGGCAGCCGGCAAGTTTAGTGGGGTCTGAATGGAGTGGCCCCCTGACCTTCTGTCCTCTTCGCAGAAGCCTTCCCAGTGGTGGGAAGCCTGTAGCCTGCTCCCACCCTTAGACCCAGGCTCCCCACCAAGGTCCTGGCAGGTTAAGTGCCAGCTGTGACTGCAGTCCAGAGCACACCGAGGCCCACACAGGGCTGAGTGGCACACAGAAGACCCTGGTCCAAGTGGGCTTGGGCGCTGGTCCTGAAGGGGCCCCAGGGTGGCTCTTTCTCGAGCAGCCCCTCAGTGCAGCGCATGAGACAAGGATGGTGTGGAAAGGCAGGAGGACAGGTTGGCTGCATCTAGTAGTCCCAGCCTGGCCTAGAGGTGTCTGGGCTTTGGGAAGAGCAGAAATGGGGGAGGGCTGCCATCAAACTGCTCTGAGCCAGGAGGCGCTGGGAGCACTGGGGGGAGACTGAAGATGCCGTCTCAGTGCTGCGGGTGGCTTGTTCACACATGGCTGTGAGTCTGGGAATGGGGCCATGGGTGCTGGGCCCTGGTGTCCACCACAGACAGGGTCATGGGATAGAGATAGGGCAAGATGAGGGCTCCAGAGGCTGGCTTCCCTGGGCACAGGCTGAGAGGCAAGGGGCCTTCAGAGGAGGAGGGGGCTTTGGAGTGGCTTGGAAGGAAGGGATCAGAGGACCCTCACCCCATCCTGCTGACTAAGTTCCCCTGGGTGGTTCTTTGGGTGCAGATGGTGTAGGCCACACAGGTAGCAGTGCAGACACTTCTAGAGCCCACCCAAGGCCTTCCACAGCCAGGGTGTGCCTTCCAGGTGGGGATGTGGCCAGGCAGGGCAGGTGTGGGCCCCTCTGTGCCCAGGACCCAGCCTTCTGGTTCAGTCCGTCTTCTCCTGTACGACTCCTCACCCCCACCCCAGGAGGTCCCCACGAGGCCCAGCATTGCTGGGTTGCTTTGTTTACTGTGCTTTTGATAGTGATCGTGTCCTTACCATGGGGTCGAGGGGCATCCTGGGTGACAGGGATCCACACGATGTGCTCTGCTCTCACCCGGACCTTCTTTTTGCCTCCTTAAACTGCAGCTGTGTCCAGGCCTCACCTCACTCCGGTTGTCTCAAGGAAATGAATGCTCTGCACCGCCTGATTCCCTTATCTCCACTGTGACTTTATAAATCCTAAGAGCTAAGACAGGTTCTCCTAAATCTACTAATTTACTGTATCATCTTCCTACCGACCAGACTGTTTCCAGATATAAATAGCTGAATACCTGTACGTTTAGAAAGCCTCTAACCAAGCACCTTTCAGGTTTGCTGCTGGACAGCATACCTTATCTTCCAGCAGCCCAGCAGATCTCTTGAATCCACAACACCCATAGGAGAGTCTGTGTCCAGGGACCCAGGGTCTCTGTGAGCTGGTCCCCAGGACTCTAGTTCCACCATTCATTTGGGCGTAAGCTCGCCACCCACAGGACGTCTTCATCTATAGAAACAGTGGCTTGGTTGAGTTGAATGTGCACAGATGAAGGAGGCAGCTCTGGGGCTCAGGTCATGGATCATCTCAGGGCCCAGTGAGCCTTGGGGTGCAGGGCTAGAGGTGGGGCCCACTCGCCGCTCCACAGTGGCTCAGTGTGTCTTGAGCTCCTCTGGCAGGGAAGGCACAAGTGCACAGGTAGAGTAGCCAAGAGCAGCTGGTGGCAGGAGGAATGTACGCAGGCCCTGGGAGGCTGGGCAGTAGGGCAAAGGCGAGGACCATTGTTTCAGGGGACAGAGTTACAGTGACACAGGATGAGTATGTTCCAGAGATTCCTTTACCACGCAGTGCTGGTAGGGAAGAACAGGGACTGGGTACTGGCACATCTATAGAGAGGGCGAAGCTCATGTTGAGTGTGTTCACCACGCACCACCACTACAAAACCAGAGGGACACCAGAAGTTTTTATTTTTACCTTTTTCTTCTCACATTACATGTGTAATTGGCCAATAAAATTCCACATGTGGCAGGTGGATTGAGTGACCTTTGACTCACAGACCCATTCTGAGCAGTTGGCACAGTCAGGCTGATGAATGCATCTGTCACTCCACAGAGCTTACTGCTCTGAGGTGAAAACACCTAAGGTCTCGCTCAGCAAGCCCCAAGCACGGAAAGCAGTATTAGTAAGTAGTGTCTCAATGTGGAGCATGAGATCATCAGATTGTATTCATCAGTCTACTGAACATTTGTACCCCTTTACTCAAATCTGCTCTTTACCTCTACCCTAGGCCTTGGCAACCACATTTCTACCCCCTGCTTCTATGACTTGACCTTTAGTTTTCACACGTAAGTGAGACCATACAGTATTTGTCTTTCTCTGTCTGACTGACTTTATCAAATCTAGTATTCTCTGGAGTCATTCATGTTTCTCTAAGATACACCTTCCTTGTGTCTCTGTATGTTGTGCTTCCTCTACCTGTTCACCTCTTTTTTTGAGGTAGGATCTTGATATATAGCCTAGGCTTGCCTCAAACTCAGTGATCCTCCTGCCTTAGTCTCCCGAGTGTGGGGATGACACGGGCACCATTACACCCATTTAAACCTTGACAAAGGTGGATTCTAAAAAAAATAAGACAGTAGTGATTTTCTGGCTTCTGGCCTCAAATCAGAGCACCTTGCCCTGCAGTCAGCACCTCAGGCAGCACTGGTACCTGAGGTGCTTTGAGGCACAGGTTCCCTGCATTGGGAGCCTGGCTGCCTTTTCTCTGAACTTGAGGAGCTTAGTTCTTCATGCCCTCCTAACTCCTCAAGAGCTTGCGACTTTGGGGCCCTTGCCAACCCCTTCCTTTCTAGCCTGAGTGTTGGATACCCTTCTGGTCTGTACTTGCTCTGTTGCCTGGCCTTTGGAGAAGTAGATCCATGCAGGGACAGACAGTAGCAGAGAATGAAGAGAGAGAACAGAGCCCGATGCAGAATGCCTCACCATCTTGGGACCCTTTGGTTTCTGAGCATAGGTTAGCGCGGGTCACTGGGGGATTTCTAGGGGAGCACCAAGTCTGATTAGGAGCTACTTGAAATCAGTGATTGGCCTTTGTAAAGGGCCTTTAGCACTGGCCTTGGCCTGAAGGAATCTGGACAAGCCACCAGGGCCCTTGAACACTCACAGGCCTCGTGGGAGCTGGGGCCAGAGGAAGGGGTCAGCCAGGGCTTTGGCACAAGGAACCCCTGAATGGGGAGCCCAAGTTAGGAGCAGGTGTTTGGAGAAAGGACTGGTTAGTGCCTATTTGCTTGTCTGAGGGGTTTTGGTGGGTTGGTTGCTTGGGGTGTCTCCTCTTCTGTGTGTCCCAGGTCCCCTCCTCAAAAGGATTCACGGCATTGTTTGATCCTTTGTTTGGAAACTCAGGGGAAACCTGGGGGAGGACCTTACTGTTATTCCCAGTTCCTGCTATTTCTGAGAGAGGATCCCCACCTCATCGGGAGGAGGTAGAATTGCAGAGCTTCCTCCTCCCAGTGAGGTTCCTGGCCCCCAGCTTTTGGGCCTCTGATGGGGCTGTTGGGTGCATTGTTGTTCCTAGGATGTGGGAAAAGGATGGACATTGAGAGCCATCCTCTTGGAGCCAAGTTGTTTTTCCATCTGAAAATCTCTTAAAATAGATATTACATAGTTTGTTCCAGGAGTGCTGGAAAATGACTTGGGCAGTGGATGGGCAGCAGCAGGGATGGTGTCCGAATGTGGGTCCTGCCATAGGTGTCAGGAATCTCATTTTTCCCTCCGGCTTCTTCCCGCAGCCCTTTGTGTTCTGGGCTGAGGGGTGGGAGCACAGAAACCAAGCTTTGCTGAGTGGGTGTCTACTAGGTCCTGGCTGGGGACTGGAGTAGGTAGGACCCTGTGGGACCCCAGAAGCAGGCCCAGGGATGGGCAAGGGACAGGTTCTCAGGGAGCCAAGCACAGAAGCTGAGGATGGACACGTGGAGTGGGTTGCAGGGTGGGCAGGTGGGATCCTGCTGTCACAACTCCCTGCGTGTGATTGGGTAGGGTCCTGGCTCTCGCTCACCTTCCTCGTCACATCTCACACATGTAGCGTCTGATTTCCTCAGGGAAGACCACAAGATGCGCCAGGGTTTGGCAGCAGCTGTTGTGGAGCAGGGTAGAGCAGTGGGGTGCTGGGGCCCAGCCCTTGGAATGCATTCTAGGCCTCTCCTGAGCGAGCCGAGGGTCATCCAGAACCCTGCAGAAGAGAGGTTCTGCTTGGCTGTGGAACCTTCCCACGGCAGAGCAGCTCATCTGGCACCGTTGTCACCCGGGAGGAGTGGGAGGAAGCCCTGGAGCCAGGAAAGGGCAGTGAGGGGAGAAGTGATGACCTGAAACTAAAAAGGCAAAATTGGTTGGGGCCTTGAAAGGTCAGTGCTGCTGAGGTCAATTAAGCCTGCAGGTGACTTGCGGAGGCAGGTCTTAGAGGGCTTGTTCAGAGGCCAGCGGAAAGGAGGGAGCACTCGCTTGGCTGAGCTCCTTGCCCTGCTCCGCCAGTGTCTCTGGGCCTAGTGCTGTGTGTGTCCCTGAGGCAGGTCATGTGTCCTCCCCTGTGGGACAGGGCTGCCTGCCTGGTGGGAGAGGTCAGGGAGGGGTGTCCTCTGGGACCCTCCTTCCCCTTCCCTGCTAGGCAGGACGCTGAATTCTGCCTCAGCAGCACTCTGCTTTTGGTTTAGAAGACTTCAGTGAGGTTAAAGCTTCTTCCTTTGGTGTCTCATTTTGTATCATAAGGTATTTTTGTAAACAAAGAGGTGCTAGATTAGTAAAGACTGAGCACTCCTAATTAAAAAAAATCTGAGCTCTGAGGTACTCCAAAGCCAAAAATCTCAGTGCCACTGGTGACATCACGAGGAAAAGTTTATACCATAAAACTTTAAAATTCTTAAAAATATTAAGTAAATTACCTTTGGGCAACATGTATAAGGTGTATGTGAAGTATAAATGAATTCTGTGTTTAGGGTTGGGTCCCATCCCCATGGTATTTCATTATCTATGTGAAAATACTCTAAAATCTGAAATGTGAAACAGTTCTGGTCACAAGCACTCTCGACAAGGGATATTCAGCTTGTGTGATGCACCCCCACATAGGCTTCATCTGGATTAGCAGTTGTTAA
>PVKN010021396.1:0-15554 GCA_004027915.1 Capromys pilorides
AGCCAGGCCATGGGAGAGTTTAGTATGTCCTCTGGTTATTGAAGAATGCCCTTGGGTCCTCACTTGCAGAAGAGTGGAGAATCAGGCAGGTATGAGCTGGAGTTGAGCTGTGGTGTGACCCACGTGGAGCTTTAGAGATGGAATGTCACCTCTTTTTGAGGCCAAATGGGCACACCTGCATGGTACCACCTCACTAGTATATGACCTTCCCTGGGAAGGGCCATGACCTTGAGTGAGGCAGCTATCTGCAGCTGGGGCTGTCTCTGAAAGAAGCTAACAGCTGAAGCCTGAGGCTCTCCCAGTCTCCAGGAAGGAAGACCTTGATAGGAGGAAACCCATGGGCATACCCATAATTAGTTAAAGATTCGCTTTCACATCTGATTATAAAACATAAATATAGATTTAGACTATGCAGGCAGCTTTGTGTGTCCACCAAGGACAGTCCGTAACTGCCACCGTGCAAGTAGTATCTCTAGGGCTAGTTTGGTTCTGATCAATATCTGGTGATGTTTTGCGACATCTTTCGTGAGTGAAGTCAAGAGAACTTGAAAAGATGCTAAATGTTTATTTAGGAAACAACTTCCTGCCCAATACCACACCAGTGTAAAACTAAACTGAGTCCAATTTTGTACCTAGGCCAAGTGCTGACATCAGCAGCGATTCTGAGGAGCCACAACAATGTCCCCGTGAACGATGAGTAGCACCTACTGTGGCAATTCTTCAGCTAAGATGAGCGTCAACGAAGTCTCAGCTTTCTCATTGACTCTGGAGCAGAAAACCGGCTTTGCTTTTGTTGGGATTTTGTGTATCTTTTTGGGACTTCTTATTATCAGATGCTTCAAAATTCTGCTAGACCCCTATAGCAGCATGCCTTCCTCTACATGGGAAGACGAAGTTGAAGAGTTTGACAAAGGGACCTTTGAGTATGCACTTGCGTGACAGTCCCAGCTTTCCACTTGTTATGGTTACGCCAGTGGGACAAGCAGGGCTATTGTTGTGATCCCCTTGGGTGGGCTGGACAGGAACTCATTTCATTCACTGAATTCAATAAACATCTGTGATTGACTTGTCTGCTATCTTGTGTAAATGAGGACCCATTGCTGGGATTTCTTGCTTTGTTCTGCCTGCATGGAGGTTTCTAATGACACAGCAGCATACACACATAAGCCATCCCCACCCCCCAAGTGAGGTGCCATTCCTTTTCTGATGTTCATGGCTATGCTGAAAGCCTCCTCCTGCTCTCTTCTCCCAGCAGCAGAGCTCAGACCCTCTCTCTGTTGCCCAGACTCCAGATAGCTCTACCTTTATCAGATTGGGTTTTAAGCATGAGGGACCTTCAGTACAAAGAACAAATAGAACAACAATTTGGGACTGGTCAAATAGCTCAGCAGACTAAAGCACCTGCAAGCAGGCACAGGGGCCTGGGGTTCAATCCCCAGGCCTGCCTTGAGGGCCCCACCCCTGGGGCACGCTGAGATGGCAATTGAGACTGGGCATGGTGGTGCACACCTGTAATCCCGGCTCTTGGGAGGCTGTAAACAAGTGGATTACTACATGTCCAATCTAGTAGTGAGATCCTGAACATCCTGTAGACCCTTCCCTAAAATACAAAAAAAAAAAAAAAAGAAAAGAAAAAGAAGAAGAATATTGGTTTTTATGAGATCAGTGCTCTAATCCCTGAGCCATGGAGGCCAATGTGAGTGTTTAAAGAACAGCCACAGGTCCAAAAGCTTCGCAGGACCAAAACCAAAACCTCAGATCCACATTGTCTAAAGATTCTCCATAGTCACAAAGCTCTGACCCTTCTAAGTTCTCTGGTACATTCTGTGGTACATTCTCTGGTAATAAAATACTTGGATCCAGGAATTCTTGGGATGTGAACCAGACCTGTCTCAGACTGATACTCCTTTCACTGTTCCTTGCACAAGCAGAAAGAAAGCAGAGCCTAAGCCACAGCACAGTGGAAAGAGAGCTCTCCCAGAACACAAAACCCAGTCTTAGCTGTGGCGCCATGAGTTAGCTAGGTGACCTTGGGCAAGACGTCCAATCTCTGTGAACTTCAGTGCCCTGAAAATGCTACAGAGATCTGAGAATAAAGATTTAAAATGTCATGAGAAGTTTTTCAGATTAGAAGCTTAAATTCAAGAGATTTAAATTCTGATTTTGGCCCCATGTAAGAGATAGCTTTATGATCTAGAAAGTTACCTCAGGACAACGCATTGTCCACATCTGGACAACAAGGCCAGGAAACCCACCCTGCCTACTTTCCCAGAATGTTGTGCAGAACTCTGAGATGCAATGGATGTGTGAGCACCCTGAGAACCCTCAGACAGCAGGAATACATACTGCGCTGTCAGGACTTGGTGTCTTCTTCAAGATGCAGCAGAAGAGTTTCCCGAACCCCAAGGAGCAAGGCCTTTGCATAAGTTATTCGATCTATATTCTCTCTCTTTAAAAAATGGAAAGATAGCATTATATCATCTCAGAAGTTGAACCTGAGAGATCTACATACTCCTTACTCCCAGATACTGTCCTCCACACTTCCACATCTACCACCATGGTTACCACTTGGGGCCATGTAATTCCAACACTGGCCGTGCCCATGAGTTTCCCTGATGCCTTCCATCTCCTAGCAGACTTAGAACCCATCTATGTTGTTTGAGACTCTACTGGGCATAACTTTCACCTCAAGAAGTCTCTGTACTTAGCTCTGATCTAGTACTTCCAATGCAGCCCATGGTGAGAAGAAGGTCATTAAGGCATATTATAGGGAGCCAAGGGGTTCCAAATCAAGTCATGATGATGGCTAACTGGAACAAAGTCCTCAAACCAGGATTTTATTATTTTTATTATAAAACATAGGTTGTATTAATTCATGAAGAGAGGAGTGGCTTGAGGATGAGTGACCATGAGAATGGAGGGAAGTAGGTGAGTGCTGGGAGCTGGGCTGGGCAGGAGGCCCGAAATCACCTCAGCACAATGCAGACAGAAGGATGTGCACGCAGTATCTAATGTCTCAGGGTCAGTGCCTTAGCTCTGATGTGTAAGCTTTCATGCCCTGGGAAATCACAGCCTCTTATCTAGAGGTTCAATCCCAGCCAACAGCACAGGGCACGGCTCTGCATCCTACCCGGACCACACATGTTTTATTTGGGAGCTACAGGGTGGGGAAACACTTCCCTGTTGGTTCACTTCAAAGACTACCATCAGCACCTCCACTGCACTGAGTCGCACTGCTTAAATGGAAGGCAAAAGGAAAAGTCCCAGTCAGCTCTGTACACGTCACTACGTGGCAATAGGGCCAGGATGGAGATGACTGCTCTTCTGTCCAGGAGAGCCCTCCAGGGGGTCCTGCACAAGATTCCAAAGCCATACTCTTCTCAACCACCACTGCTAATTCCCAGGAGCCTTGTCAGGGAGAGAAGGAGGAAAGCTAGAGGCACTCCTGTTAGCTTGCCTACCTCTCCACAAGGCCTAGATTAGGTTCACCCTTCAAGTCGAACTTTATGGATGGTTTAATTTTGTCCAACCCCCACGAAACCATCTCCCATCTGTTCTAGGAATACTGAATTCCTTTAATGAAGAGCAAAGACTTTCATTTCACCGTTAAAGATAAAATCCCTGGAATGAAAATGTCTGGTTGACGTAAGACCAAGGCTAAAACTAATTCACACTGTCCTGTAGCCAGCCAGGCAGGCAGCAAGGAACTGGTATTGGTGGCACTCTCAGCCTCTGGTAGAGGAAAGGCAAGTAGGATTTGGACAGTGTCAATTTATAGCTTCTGCCCTAATTCAATGACCAGCACTTATTTTGACCTCTAGCTTCACTCCAGTTGGGCACAGATTCAATGAAAACAGCCAACTTCACTTCAAACCTGAAATGCATCTAATGTCTGTGTCTAAAGGACTTCTACACGGAAATTAGAGCCCTTGGGTGCATAGATAAATGCCATGCATTGGTGGCCCTTAAGAGAAAATTGAATTATAGATACTTCTTTGTAATTCTCTGTGTCTCGGATATAACCTCAAGACATCAGGATCAGCAACACATCATGAACCTTCCTAGGAGGACTCGAGGGTTTCCACTTAGGTGCCTCCACAGACGTTTCTATAATCCTATGTCTGCTCATCCATGAACTTTTTCCCCTCTTCTAATGGGCAGAATTGTTATTCTAAGTTCTAATGACTGATCTCAGAACCTCCAATGTAAGGACATATAAGTCACAAGCCAACTGTGAATACTGCTAAAATAGCGAAAGTCAAGACTGTGTGTATGCTGGTGCCAATCGAAACCCTAGAACAAATTACCTCATGTAATCCTCACAACACTCTGTAAGGTCGGTAGCGTGATTGTCCACCACTACGTTTGCAGATGAGAAAACGAAGGCAACAGGAAGAGTGAGTGAGAAGCCCAAGTTCACACAGGAAACAGCAGGGCTGGAGTATAAATTAAGGCTTTTAGCTGTGGAGTCTATCTTAACGTCTCTACTGCACCCCAGACGAGCTTCCAATACAACTGGCAATCACTTGGGCAGATTCTTGTTAGGCCAAAGGAGGACTCATTCAATCATCCTGATTGAAAACCAATGACAGAATCTTCAGGAGGGGATTGTCTGGGCTGTCTGAATAATCACGAACTCATACATTTGAGCAAAACTTTATCAGCAAAACTCAAAAACTACGTCTGATAAAAATGTTTTTCTCCAGTTGGAGACAAAAGGGTCATTCAGGAGTGCTGCTGCAAAAGTTCTTTCAGTTTGATCCCTGCTGGAGAAAGGATTCTCGCCAAGGAGAAATCTTCTCCATAAATCACTGATTCTTCTCTTAACTGACCACTTCCCAAGCAGAGTAGAGTCAAGGAAATATTTAATAAATAATTAAAGATGAAAATAATTTCTGATGCCATTTTCTAGTTATGCGATACTGAGACTACCACTGGAGGGCTATATTTTAGGACATCTCTGAACAATAGAGTCTCCAGAACTCCCCATAAATAAGACCAGCCCCACATGACTGAAGCAATATTTTCTTAAATAATTCCTGTTGAGCAACCTAATTCTCCTTATGAATTAAAGAAACTTTATTTTATATCCTGCCTGAAAAGATTAATGGTTTACTAGTAGTTACTAGTTGACGTGGTACTTAAAGTTTCCTCAGGGCTAATGAGTGGGCGGTCTTCTAACACTCTGCCAGGCCAATCACTATCAAGTCCTCTCTTTCAAGGAAACTTCTAACCAATAAGAAGAAGCCTACTGTTTGGCCTGAAAGGTAAGCACCCCATAAATGTCTGGGCAGTGCTATAGGTCACACTTTCTCAGAAGCAGGCTCCTGAGTGGTAAGTTAAACATTTCTGGGGAAAGCAAAAACCACACTGAATACTATGGCATGGAGTAAATTTTGAGGAGTGGAGAAAAGGACATCAGTGGTTCTGCAAAACCTAAAAAAGATAATAGCTTCACTTATTTCACCAGGAAGCATTGTTTGACAACTTAAGTTGGAGTTCATTTTAGTCAAAGAATTAACTTTAATAATATGATGGAGGCAAGTCTTTGCCTAGATGTAGCTCAGTTTTCTAGAGCTTTCTTTGAAACCCCAACTTTTTAAGGTGTTCACCAAGAAATACGATTCTGAAGCGAATGTTCCAAGATAAGCTGATATTATGATATTGTGAAAATCGCCATGTAGTTTACTCACCTCACAATCAAATGTAAACCCTCAGTTGTCGAAAATAGTTCATTACGAAGAGCCTTAGAACATAGTTATCTTCTCTAAAAACAGCATAGAATTCATGAGGGAACATGACTTACCTCCCTTTCTCAAATGTTTTTGTATTTTTAAAGATTCTTTCACAGCATTTTTTATACATAGATCAAGAAGGTGGGGCAAATGAAACATTTTCAAGCCTAGTAGAAGTCACAAGAATTTATAGAGACATCATTTTGATGGGTTGCATTTTTTAATTAACATCTAAAATGTGATTTTTCACTTACTGCATGGGTAAAAAATATTTCTAAAACAGAATCCATCACTTGAATATGTATAGATTTTTATAAACTAGCACAAGTGCATTTTAAAAGAAGTTTTCAATTTTCATTGTATTATCCTGTAATGAATGTGCTTATCAATCATAAAAATGCATTGCAGTTTCAGCATTTGGTGCTGTCAGCAAGTTTCGCTTCAGGCTGGGAGCATTCTCATCTATCCTAGCTGTACTCAACTGCTAGAGTTACATGTTCTCTGAAAGTTGTACTGACTCCAGCTACCCAGAACCCAAGCAGAACCACAAGTCCAATAACACAGCAATGCCGCCCTTGGAGATTCTGTTCACTGGAGCAAGGCCCCAGTTATATATTATAGGGTTTAATTGCTTAAGTCACTAAAGTCATTGGGTATGCAGTTTTCAAGGAATTAACTTATAAATGTATGTCTTGTAGAGGAAAGCTATTCAGTCACACTCTAACCTTACTTAAATGTGTTTGTATTGTCTGGAACAAATTTAATTTTCTTTTTCAATGACAGCTTTGACAACCATCCTGAAGATTGTATGGGAGACAATGTATGAATGAGCTATCTATTGAGTTCATCTAGGACAAAAGCCAGGAGCTCCGTAATGTAACTACATTAGTGTTTATTTCCAAGCAAAAATATATAAATTTAAAAAAAAAACCTTTAAGGTTACTGAAAGGTGATAGCTCAGTCCAAAGAATCTATTTTGGAAGATGTCAATGAATAATTCTTCCAACATATTTCTGGATTCAGTGTCTAGCAGTACCAGTCGCTTCCAAGTTAATGTCATAAGCGAGGGCCAGGAGAGCTGTGGCGTGGTAAATGATGACAGTGACCCACCCCACTATGAAGAGACCTCTTTTGGGGACGAAGCCCAGAACCGACTGAGAATCAGCTTTAGACCTGGCAATCAGGAATGCTATGACAATTTCCTGCAAAATGGAGAAACTGCTAAAACAGACTCCAGCTTTCATGCCTACGATACCCACACAAACACATACTACCTACAAACCTTTGGCCACAATACCGTGGATGCAGTGCCCAAGATTGAGTACTACCGCAACACAGGCAGCGTCAGCGGGCCCAAGGTCAACAGGCCCAGCCTGCTGGAGATCCACGAGCAACTGGCCAAGGTAAGCTTCAAGGACGCAGGCGAGTATTTGGTTTTACTCACTCCTGCCGGTCCTTTCCTCCTCCTTAATAATCTCTGTATATAAAACTGTCAGTTCAAAAGGTCTACACCCATACTGGGCATGGTGGCATGTGCTTGTAATCCCTGTGCTTAGAAGCTAAAAACAGACGGATCACTGCGAGTCTGATCTACATAATGAGGCTCTTGTAGACTCCTTATTAAATACATTAAAAAAAGAGAAAAGCTCTACTTCTAAGCATCCGTCTTTCTTATGCAATTGTCCCTCATTCCCAGCGTGCAGAGATCCCATAATGCAGTGCTTCACATATGTTCAGGGACCTGAAATCAAGAGCCACAAGTTACTCTGGAAGTCAGGCAGCACTTCCTACCTCATTTACAGTTAGAGTGACCCCATTCGCATTTGGCTAAACACGGCAAACTGAGTACTAACTGCATCTGTAATTGTACGAGAAAAAAAATCCAGCCATATTTGCTGTAGTTAATATTGGAGATACCAGCCTTTCATGTGCTCATGTATTTTTTTTTTTTAAACAAAAAATACTTTTCAGAGAAAGCAGAAATTTCTGAGAGTCAGCATTTATTTTCTCCTCTTCTAAACTTCGCCTGAGGCTCCAGGGTGCACCTCCGCATGCCACAATAAATTAAATTGAAATAGCGTAAGTGGCTGAACTTTGGATTTTTTAAGGAATGCAGCCACAGTTGTCAACTCGTGAGATGTACGAGGCAGGGCTTCCTCTAATCTTGCCGCCCGTTAGGAGCTTAGAAAGTCTCCTCTGTAACTCGCTCTGAGCTATCTTGATGGAGCTTCTCCCCCTCACTCTCTGCTACCCAGTTTGCAATGAATACCATCCTTTATGGGACCCAACTTCATCCTCAGAAGAACAGCTAGACGCCATGTATTCAAACATAATTGATTCTTGCCTGAGTTTTGAACAGATGACAAAAGAATGATTGGAACAGTTCCTTTCATATTTATTCATTTATTTGATAGTTTTTTAAAAAATTAAGTGAGTATCCATTCCAGAGATTCCAGGAATTTTGCTCTCAGGAAAGACACTAGTGAAAGACAAAATTGGCGTTGTCATTTTCTGCCTCTCCTCCTCGCAGGCTGCATCTCTCCAAAACTTAGCTTCTGCGCTGCTGCTGAGATCTGTGGGACTCTCCAGAAGGGCCCCCCATTCTTTCTCAGCCCCTGGCCCTGGTAAATTTTCTTTGTCCTTCCATTGTGTGGCAGAGCTCTGGTAAACAGCTGGCTCCTTCACAGACCAAAGATTTCGACTTTATCTGGGGAATTTGGTGCTTTTTCAAAAGAATTTAGTGCCGTGGCTGTTGTAGGTAAAATGATCCCCGGTGGCGAAGATTCATGAGGAGGGAGCAGGTTTGGAGCTCCTGGATCTCAGATAGCCACTTTCTTGCTCTAAGTGAGGAGGGGAGGAAAGGTCAAAGGCCAGAGAAAAGGGGAAAGGGAAAGGAAAGGCGAAGTGCCTGACAGCAGAGGAGGGCACAAAGGGTTTTCAAGCTCTGGCTAGAGCCTAAGCAGTAAAATGAACCAGTCCACGAGGAACAGGAGACCTCAAATGATACCCCACTGTACCCTACCACGTGACACGTGATTTTTAAAGTTGCCTCTGGTATCACCATTTAAATTTAAATGTTCTTATTTATCCTTTTCCCCAATTTACAATGAAAGAAAATAGGATTGAAATAAAGTAAATCCACGTTGTTCTTAGAACTGACATTCCAGAGAGAGGAAAGTGGTTTGTTTATAATTCCTAAAGTCATGGCTTCTTCAGCTCTTTAAGAGAGAAAAGCTCTGGAGAACTATCTCTTCAGAAGGCCTCTGAAGGCCGCATGGCACAAGCATTACAACTGCGCTCAACAGAGTCAGTAGGGGTTGGAGAGAGCAAATCAGTTTTAAAGAGATAAAAAGAGGCAAAGCACTTTTATTTTCTCCCAGATTCAAAGGAAAGGAAAAGTAAGTTTATGACAAATAAGCGTAAGCTGACAGGGCCAAATGATCCTTTTGAAGAAGGGTAGCGAGAAATAACAGTTCCGGGGACCTGTACTTCACTTCTCCAGCCGGCTTCTTCTTGACTCTGTCGTGTGGAAGAATCCACACAGTCCCATTTCCAGTAACACTCGGGTACACCAAGGAGTGACAGCAGGTCAACAGAGCCGCCATTAGCAGATTGTGTACGTGAACGTAACATGACCTTGCTCGCCTAAGTCGCTTACTGCCGAGCACCCCTGGCGGAGTCAGAGAGCAGCCGTGTTCTCTGCGCCCATGACTGTGTTTCCAGAAGCCAGGAGCAGCAGTGCATTCGTCCCAAACGGCATCCCATATTCGGTCAGGAAACCCGCTGGACTTTACAAATCCTGGTTAAAATTTCGAAGGCAGAGAATGAATTATGGATCAAGGGTTGCCTATAAGATAAACAAAAAAGCAGGTGTTTTAAAGTCATTATTTTAAGATTCTGCCTTCAGTGAAACCACAGCAGTGACAGATACTGACAGAATTTCTAATCCTAGGGATTTGAGATTGCACTGGAGGAAATTTTTTCCATTTTCTGTGTGGAGAAGAGCACAGCGTTATGCTGCTGGCTACAGAGCAGAGATCTCTGAAAACTCTTGTTCAAAGCACAGAAGAAAAGGGTAGCTTCCGTTAGTTTTTCTGCCAAGTTGTACAGGCCATCTGTACAACTCATCTTGCAAAACATTTGCAAACATTAGCTTCTACGCATATAAAGACTAGTACATTAACCACAATGGGTAGGGTTCAATAATGGACTGCGAAGACGGTGGTTAATTCTTACACTTTTTATTTAAAATATAAAATATGTGTTAATAAGAATACTTGACATGTGTCAAGAACGCGTAATTAAATGTCCCTCTTCTAACATAAGTCTTCAGGGACTTTCTGCAGGGGATTCATTGGCAATTTCTTATAAATCCTCTAAGAACTATTCTAGGTATGCACAAACTTATCTGCATGGCCATGCTCCTAGACATACCTAAATTCCTCTGTCTTTTCTCCCAGCATAGATTGGAACTGATTCTACATTATCCCATATTTGCTATTTTCACCAAGCAATATACTTGGGGTTAGTTCCATACCTAAATGCGTATAATGGCTTCTTGACATCCGGCAAAGATTAATCTTGTATTTTTACTTTGTAAAGAAAGGCTGCCTTGAGTGGCCAGGCTAATTCTTGTGGCCACCTTTTTACACATAATTCCTCACGGTAGGGCTAACCAAAATGCAATTCCGTTTCAACCTCACTCACCACCATTGATGTTAGCATTTTGGAAAAATATAATTATGAAGGATTCAAGAAAATATGTAACCTTTCTATCAAAACCATGTGTTCTGGTGTCTTTGAAATAAACTATGAAAAATATAAAATGCTATAAAAATTAGGGTGAAAGTATTCTTCTCCAAGAAGCCAAGCATATAGGAACTTTTCCAAATCAAAAGCATTGGAATGACTTCACACTGGAGGGATTTAGGCTGGTTCCAGCTAAAAATAATTTATGAATAAAAACATGGAGACAGACCATAGGGTAATAAGGAACAACTTTTTTTTTTTTTTTTTTTTATTGAGAACTTCCTGCATTCACACTTGGAAAATTCTCATTTAATTCTTACAACCTTTCAAGTTTAGTGTTTTTTGCTGATCCTGTTATTTATAAATGATGAAAGTTGTATAAAATGGCACGGGTCTTTGAGAGAAGAAAACAAAAACTTAAGAGAGGTCAGGAAATTTCCAAGGTCTGGAAGCCAAGGTCCCGGGGCTGACGAGGTGAAGCCGCGTCTGCAAAGCTCCTGCGTCTGACCTTGGCTTTGCACCTTCCAAACCCACTGTGCTCTGCATCTGAGGGAGAACTGGGGCATGAAGCAGAAAGCCTGGCCTTAGGCGTGACAAGCTGAGCAGGAAGCGCCTCTCACCTTTCCTAAACCCCAAGAGTTCAAAGGACTTCCAGAGGATTAATCACAGCTCTTAGTCACTTTCATTCCATCATGGAAAGCACTCATTAGGAATTAATTTACAAGGGCTGTCATATAAAATGAGTTAGAGAGATTTGAGCTCTACTTTCTAGAATTTTGTAAGTCAAGTGACATGGTTTTTGGATTAAAAACAAAGATCAAGGTAGCCAAGCTAACAAATACGAAGCCACATGAGCCATCATATTAAAGCTTAGACTCCCAGACGTGTACACATGTTGGCTCTAAAAAATACTTCTTAAAAAGTGCTTCCAAATTCAAATTTGAAATTTCAGGATTTGAGTTGGAGATATCAAAATTAAAAAGCTAACAGAAGCTAAATAAAATAGACATTAAAACTGAAGCAATAGGGCTGGGAAGATAGCTCAGTGGCATAAGCACCTGCCTGGAAAGAGCAAGGTCCTGAGTTCTATTCCTGGTACCAAAAACAACAACAATAGCGACAAAATACTAAAACAATTAATGTCTTAACTGCTAACAGTGACTAAAAGTGCTCTCTAAAATTTTCTCTTAAAATAAAACTTAAGTATTCTACTATTAAGTATTCATTCCAATACTTGTTATAGTTTCCTAGTACCCAAGAGCATCTCTTTGGGGGATTCATACTATTAAAGTAGCTTACTGAGGGGGAATGGTCAATATCCCACTATAAATGGTTCAATAATGGATGGTGAGCAAATAGGGAGTTCTCATAAAGGTACACTTGCAAAATATTAAGAATTTTTCAGTTTTCTCCTTTCTATCCTGGTTTATTGTACAAGGATAACTTTTAGTCTAAGTTCCTCAAAACACAAGGCAATGTGTACACAACCAGCATGGTGAGGGTGCTATGCCAATAACCGTGACTACTGGTGGAGATCTAGAGGCACCGTGCATAGTTAGCTTACCACAAGAGCAAAACGGTTCCTAACTTCTGTAATTTAAATACTCTCCTTTGCCACAAAAGGACAGGAAATGTAGTCATGATAATACTGATCCATAAAATAGGGAAGTATGGTTGGAATGATGTTTTTGATTCTGAAATGAACTTTAAGAATCAGCTTGTTTTTCCTAGCATTGGTTTTCAAATAATCCTGGGACAGTGAACTGAGGGATTTGGGAAGAGAAGACTGGCCACATGTGGATGATTGTTGAAGCTGAGTGATGTATGCATTACATTTACTATTTTTTCTATTTTTGTACATGTTTGAATATCTTGACAATGAAAGAAAGTTTAAAACTCCGGGAAAGGGAGTCACCCAGGCCTAAGGAACTATGGCTTAGCAATGATCCGAGAGCCCTAACTCTGCTGAGATGAGAGGTTGCCGGTCTGAGAGGATATATAAGTAGCAAATAGTATCTAGTTGGAATTTAAAGAATAAATATATTCATCGTCCTCCATTTTCATGGTCCCTAGGAAGGTGTCTGTGATTTTAAGGGTTCTGCAACTAATCACATTGCATATTAAGCAAATCGACCTTTCACCATCCAGATGCACGAATTGGGAATATGTCCCTTAAACTGTCCCGTGATTGAGGCATCACCAAGTTATCAATACTGGAAGAAGAAAACTCTTTTGTCAAATAATCATTTATTCTGTCTTTAAAATTTTCTTTTGCTTTCTCTGCATCGTTAATGTTTAGGTAAAACTCTTGGTAAATAAATAATCATGCCCTCAAGCCATACAATTATAAATGCATTTCTGAAAGGTTGTGAGTCATCATCTTCAGTAGTGGAGTGTGAACAAATTAAGTCAAATGACAAAAGGGAAAATGGGGTTTAGGCAGCAATCATAAAACTGTTCATCGTTGAGACTTGGTCTCCAGAGCATTCCATTCCCCAGCCAGGAGCCTGGGAAACACAGGACCAGGCTCAGAGCCACCAGGTGCCAGCAAATATTCAACCCAAAGCCATGTTCTGCATATTGATGGAACACCAAGTTTATTAGGGTTCTTCTGGTTTTCGGGGAGGCCTTTATCAGAGCGGGACCGAGGCTTGCTTTGCATGTCCAAACAGGCGGAGGGCCAGCACTGAAAAAATGATTTTGCCTTAGAATCAACTACTGCAGATAAGATTTTCAGAAAAACCACTGGATTTATCCTCACTGGCAGTTTCTAGGGAAGGTTAAGTGACTTGCTGGAGATACACCCTGAATTAGTCGCACTATAAAATTAGATTCCAGCTCTCATTTTTCATCAGGTTGTGGGAGTTTACAGCTCCTGAGTGAGCCCTGGATTCCTGGATTGGTGAATGGCTGTACATATTTAACTAAGGAAGACAATGCCCTATACTGGCTCTATTTTTTTTAATAATTTAGACAATGTTGGTTCCCATGGCCTCCACACATGGGGCTCTGCTGGGCCTCACAGGCACTCTTTCTATGCCATACTGTGAAGAACCATTGAACTATAATCAGGAAGGGCGTCCATCCGAGAGAACTGTGCACATCAGGGGAAATTTCCATTGTCTTTTAGCTTAGTTATTATTATTATTATTGGATCTTTATTGGTATTCTCATTAATCCAGATCTAAGGCTAATAGTAACCATGGAAATTCATCAAACAAACAAACAAACAAAAAATTTCCTGGACCAAACCCCCAAGCTCCAGTCTAGTCAGAAAATGTGGGTTGCAGTCTCGAGCCTGCCTTTCAATGGGCAAGTGATGCAGGCTGTGTCCCATGGGATGCCCAATCCATAATCCACGCAAAAGAAATTGTCTTCTCCCGGAATAAGTTACTGCAGGTCATCTGGCCATGGGAATCTTGATTAACTAGAATATAGATAATTTTTAAGCATTTTTCTCAAATTCATTTAAGTAATTTATCCCCTAATCAAATGATCTCCTCGACCTTCATGGACATTTTAATCCATTCTGAGATTCCCTGTTCTCACTGATTATAAATTTCAGTTATGAAAGGTAAAGTTCACATTCGGCCCATTCAGCCACCTTGTGTGTTTAGAATTCATCAAGAGAGAAATAGAGTTTTTACGTGACTTGAAGGCAGCACCGAGTGCTTCATTCATCTGAAATTAACTGTTGTATAGACCTGCGCTGTCCAATATGGTAGACATTGACCATGTGGGGCTACTGGGCCTTGGAAACATGGCCAGTCCAGGCTGCGATGTGCTGTCAGTGGCACAAGTACACCAGATGACAAAGATGGCCTTCCTAAGATGCTGTCTAAAGGGCCACTGTGTTCCTGTCACATGCGCCTTCCTTGTCTCTTTTGTCTTTCCTTCTGTTTTAAACTCAACTAAACCTGACCACTTTGACCATAGGGAATACCCTCATTGGTGGAAGACCATCCCACCGCCCTGCAATCTTAGCCATGCCTAAAACGCAGCCATAGAAGAGACTCATTAGCTACCCTGGGAGTTGGGGGGAACACCCAGTAAAACGTGATTTTACTAAAATGATTAGAATACACACTGGTTTTGTCTAACGTTTTGTGTCGATTGTTTCGATTCACCTCTGAACATTGGGATCCATCTGTTCGCTGACCGACTCCTACGTCTTTGCTGTCTGGAAATGCAGAATGTGACGGTGGCCCCAGGTTCAGCAGACAGGGTCGTTAATGGCGACGGGATGCCCGGGGAAGAGCCAGGTGACAGCAAAGTGGAAGACACAGCTGGTGTCGTGAAGTTCGGCTGGGTGAAAGGTGTGCTGGTGAGAAATCTCCTCTCTTTACACCCGGCCACCCCGCTCCGTCACCGGGCATTAAGTGGCAGCGGCACAGACGGTGGGTTGGGGACCCCCGTGGGACCCTCTTTTCAGTGCCCCTCCCTCCCCAGGTCCGATGCATGCTGAACATCTGGGGAGTCATGCTCTTCATCCGCCTGTCCTGGATCGTAGGAGAAGCTGGAATTGGTAAGCGCTTTTCCCTGTGAAATCATTTTCTTCGCAAATCCCCCACTTCTAAATCAACTTGGTCTTGCCGTGAATGCAACACGAGAGCAGAAATTCTCTGAAATCATTCTCGCCTCACCTCGCTCTGCCTGGTGCTGGTCGGAGGTGAAGGTGAGGCGCTGGCGCCAATGACGCTGGGATTTTCCAGCTCGCCCAGATGGTGAACCCTCAAGCACTGTTCCATCTTTGGATAAGTGTAAAGCACACCGGTTGTAAAGACACACTCATTTTTAAATAATCACGTTTCTACCTGGGGATACAATGACCCCAATGCGCCCTTCATTTGCCACAGAACAGCCTCCTATGCCCACTGGTGAAATTGGCTGAACAAAAACAGCTTGGGAAACTGGTGAACATGTGATCTGACTAATAAAAGGATGGATTTTTGAACATGTGCCAAAGAAAATGACTGCGTTGCTTTCAGACACCTGCAGTAAGAAAACAAGAGTTATTAAATGAAAGTTCCCCACAATAAGCTTAAAATGTTAGAGGAAGTGACCAACACA